>PITA01009361.1:34611-78399 GCA_004023965.1 Spilogale gracilis
CCAAGAAAATGACTTGTCATGCTGGGGTGGGGGGTGGGGGCGGAGCTGGAGTCTGAGCTCAGCGCGCACACTCACACACACACACTGCGGCAGACTGCAGCTGCCCGAGCGCCCCCCCTCCCCTCCGCCTCACTGCGGAGACACCTGCCCTCCTGCCAGCTCAGCCCGCACACCCCGCCCACCTCCACCCCAGCACTGGCCCAGGGGAAGTGCCCCTGCCTCGTAAGAAGTCTTTTCCAAAGAAAAAGGAAAAACAAGTCAATTCCCTTCCGTGGGATTGCTGGGGCAGCAGAAGAAACAGGGCTTTCTCCCAGGCCGCAGAAGGAGGGGGGCAGGGCATAGACCATATAGTTGCCAGTCGGCATTGGAGGGCACACGGGTGAGGAACAGGGTCTTTCGCCCGGACAGGACCGGGGACCACAGAAGTCTAGTGGTCCATACACAGGGAACTGTGAGGAATGGTCTGCTGGGGGGAGGAAGAGGAAAGCCGATCAGTCCGTACTACAGATATTTCTCTTCGGACCCCCCTAACTTGAACGTGCGGCCCTGTGCGAATGTGTTGTGGGGAGGGCAGGAACCGCCTGTGCCTGTGACCAGCCCACCGCTAGCCTGGCCCTTCCCTGAATCTTGATACTCCCCAAGCCCTGCCACGGCCTGTCTCCAAGGTGGTTCTCATTCTCTGAATGGACCTCAAAGCTTCCCTCAGTTCCCAGGTTAATAGAAGAGAACCCTTGAGCTCCTTTTGGGCCCCACCCACCGTCCATAAGGTTTGTTTTTCTGACACCATCCACAGCTTGTTTCTGTGCAGCCAGATCTGCCGGATCCTGGCACTAGAGTTCATCCTCCTAACAAAGGCCCTGGCCCCGGCTTCTCTCATCTAAACTGCAGAAAGAGGAGAGAGCTGGGTCACATAATCTAGGGGAAGGTTATGAGCGCTCCCTCCGATATCTCTCAGGCCATGTGTTCAAGTCTGTTTGCATGCAGCAGTTAGGAAGGGGATGGCTGCATCCTCCTTCCTCATCTTTGAACCTGCCACTTTCTCTTTTTGCTGCACTGCTTGGTGTTTCCTGTGAGTCTGGAGAAGGAAAGTAGATACGGGAGTTGAGGCTGTCTTGTCTTTCTCCAGGGCCTGGGAAACACTCTGAATCTCTCCTGTTTCTTTCTTGTCGGTGGACCCCTAACTCCAGTTTGTGGCCTGCTATTTCCATGGCAGAGGGCCCATAGGAGAGGGGCAAGGATGAGAGAAGACACTGTTCAGGAGCGATGGGCTGTGTGTGGGGCTCTGAACCAGCCTCTCTTGTGCCTGGGGAGATGGAGGTGAGGCAGGAGAGGGAGTCGTGGTGGCAAGATTATGATTGTGTGCATGTTATAAATGCAGGCTTGGCCTCCAAGGAAGAAGAAAACAGAATGAGAGATTACAGTCCCGTTCCTCCTCTTTGAATTGTAAAACCCCAAATGTTTGGAGAGATAGAAACTGAGTCTTTTGAAATGGGAATTCTGGCCTTGGGTAGGGGATGGAAAGGAGGATGGGGGAGTCTGTAGACACTGCAAAGAAGAGTCTATGTCCTTCCAGGCGTGAAAGGCCAGGACAGATGCAAGCTAGTGAGAAGAGAGCTGAGTAAGGATCGTGATCCCGGAAGCCCTCCCTCCAGCTGAGCCCCCCATCCCCAGGCAGCACCAGGAGCTCAGTGCTCTGGAGGGACAAAAGCTTCTTGTCAATAGGACAGCCTGAGGCAGGAGTTCCGGGCAGAGGGGGTGGGGGTACCAGACTGCGCAGGCAGAGGGTGTGGCAGATGAAGGGAGTGAGGAGACTGCCCGTGTGGCAGAGAGGAGGAGGAACCCTGAAAGGGAAGGGCTGGAGGAGCCAGTTCCTAGACCTTACTCAGCAGGATCCAAAGTAGCAGGATCTAGGGACAGCTAGGTTCCTCTTTCCCCTCAGCCTCATTTTCTGATAGTATATGCTATTCTGTCCTGCTCCACACAAGACCTCTCCCTTTTAGTCTAGCCCCACTCTCTTCAATACAAAATCCTGCATCTCTCCCTCTCTCAGGCCAGAGGACCCTCTCCCACCAGAGTGAGATCCTAGAGACCATCATCCTGGTAAACCCCAGTGCCGACAGCATCAGCTCTGAGGTAAGACCAGGGCCTGGGCCTTGCCATGAGGGCTTGCTCTGCCAGAGGGCTTCCTCTGCCAGTACTACTGCTGGAAGGCCAAGAGTTACTGCACTTGGCTTTGAACCATCTAAGCTGTCTTATGATCCCCAGCCCCACACTGGAGATGTTGTGGGTCTACCAGTGGGGAACGCGTCCTAGCAGTACTGAGGGCAAGCAGGAACAACCGGCGCCCTTCCCTGGGTTTCCAACACCCGTGATCACTCCTGTCTTTCCCTTTCAGGTTCACCATCTCCTTAGCAGTCCATCAGCTCACAAACTACTGATCTTGAGTGGGCAAAGTTTAGAGCCTGGGGGAGACCTCATCCTTCAGAGTGGTACCTACTCTTATCAAAACTTTGCCCAGGTCCTTCACAACCCAGAGGTAAGTTCCACATCGGCGTATCTGGGAGGAACAGAAGGTGGGGTAGTACTAGAGCTAAAGGGAGAGATCCAAGGACAGGAAAATCTCATGTTGCTTGACCCGAGGGAACTCTGGCAGAAAGGTAGGAGGAAATCCCCTCACAAAGTGGTGGAGACTAGCAGACTGAATCTAAGTCGGGTCAAGGCAACCCCAGGTCTCTATATGACCTGATCAGGCTTTCATCTCCCATTCTTCTAGATTGCCCAGTTGCTCAGCAATAGAGACCCTGGGATCCAGGCCTTCCTCACTGTTTCCTGCTTAGGGGAGGGCGACTGGAGCCACCTGGGACTATCCAGTTCCCAAGAGACCTTGCACCTCCGACTAAACCCTGAGCCGACGCTGCCCACCATGGATGGTGTGGCCGAGTTCTCCGAGTATGTCTCTGAGACTGTGGATGTGCCATCTCCCTTTGACCTGCTAGAGCCCCCCACCTCGGGGGGCTTCCTCAAGCTCTCCAAGCCTTGCTGCTACATCTTCCCTGGTGGCCGGGGAGACTCTGCCCTCTTTGCCGTCAATGGTTTCAACATCTTGGTGGATGGTGGTTCTGATCGCAAGTCCTGCTTCTGGAAGCTGGTGCGGCACCTGGACCGCATTGACTCGGTGCTGCTCACGCACATCGGGGCAGACAACCTGCCAGGCATCAACGGACTCCTTCAGCGCAAAGTGGCAGAACTGGAGGAGGAGCAGTCCCAGGGCTCTAGCAGCTACAGTGACTGGGTGAAGAACCTCATCTCCCCTGAACTTGGAGTTGTCTTCTTCAACGTGCCAGATAAACTGCGGCTGCCTGATGCCTCCCGGAAAGCCAAGCGCAGCATTGAGGAGGCCTGCCTCACTCTGCAACATCTAAACCGCCTGGGCATCCAGGCTGAACCTCTGTACCGTGTGGTCAGCAACACCATTGAGCCACTGACCCTCTTCCACAAGATGGGTGTGGGCCGGCTGGACATGTACGTCCTCAACCCTGTGAAGGACAGCAAGGAGATGCAGTTCCTCATGCAAAAGTGGGCAGGCAACAGTAAAGCTAAGACAGGCATCGTCCTGGCTAACGGGAAGGAGGCTGAGATCTCGGTGCCCTACCTGACCTCTATCACTGCTCTGGTGGTCTGGCTACCAGCCAACCCCGCTGAGAAGATTGTACGTGTGCTTTTTCCAGGAAATGCTCCCCAGAACAAGATCTTGGAGGGCTTGGAAAAGCTTCGGCACCTGGACTTTCTGCGGTACCCTGTGGTGACACAGAAGGACTTGGCCTCTGGTGCAGCGCCTGCCAACCTCAAGCCCAGCAAAATCAAACAGCGGGCTGACAGCAAGGAGAGCCTCAAGGCCACTGCCAAGACAGCTGTGAGCAAGCTGGCCAAACGGGAGGAGGTGGTCGAAGAGGGAGCCAAGGAAGCCCGTTCAGAACTGGCCAAGGAATTAGCCAAGACAGAGAAAAAAGTTAAGGAGTCATCCGAGAAGCCCCCAGAGAAGGCTACCAAGCCTGAGAGGGTGAGGACAGAGTCGAGTGAGGCCCTGAAGGCAGAGAAGAGAAAGCTGATCAAAGACAAGGTGGGGAAGAAGCACCTGAAAGAAAAGATATCAAAGCTGGAAGAGAAAAAAGACAAAGAGAAGAAAGAGATCAAGAAAGAGAGAAAAGAGTTCAAGAAGGATGAAGGAAGGAAGGAGGAGAAGAAGGATGCAAAGAAGGACGAGAAGAGGAAAGAAACCAAACCCGAGGTCAAGAAAATTTCCAAGCCAGACCTGAAGCCCTTTACCCCTGAGGTGCGAAAGACCCTCTACAAAGCCAAGGCCCCTGCCAGGGTCAAAATGGACAAGAATCGGGCTGCTCGTGCCGAGAAGGAGCTGTCTTCTGAGCCCCGGACACCCCCAGCCCAGAAGGGGGCTGTACCACCCCCAATAGTCAGTGGGCACAGGGAGCTAGCTCTGTCTTCACCAGAGGACCTCACACAGGACTTTGAGGAGATGAAGCGTGAGGAGAGGGCGTTGCTGGTTGAACAAAGGGACGAAGGAGAGAAACCACTCCCTCCAGACACTGCAGAGGAGGGACCCCTGAGCACAAATGGCCAGGGGATACCACCCTCTGTCCCAGGGCTGGAACAAGAAGAGCCTACGATGAAGGAGAGCGAGGTCGTCTCAGACATCCCTGAAGAACAAGGCGCCAAGGATAGAGGCCCAGACTCAGGAGCTGAAACAGAGGAAGAGAAAGAGACCTGGGAGGAAAAGAAGCAGAAGGAAGCAGAGAGGCTCCCTGATAGAACAGAAGCCAGAGAGGAAAGTGAACCCGAAGTAAAGGAGGATGTGATAGAGAAGGCAGAGTTAGAAGAAATGGAGGAGTTGCACCCTTCAGATGAGGAGGAAGAGGAAGAGACAAAGGCTGAGGGTTTTTACCAAAAACATATGCAGGAAGCCTTGAAGGCAACTCCAAGGGGCAGGGAGGCCCTCGGGGGTCGGGAAGTAGGACTCCAGGGCAAGGGTCCTGAGAAGGAGACCTCATCATTCCTAAGCAGCCTGGCCACACCGGCAGGAGCCACTGAGCATGTCTCCTACATCCAAGATGAAACAATCCCTGGCTACTCAGAGACAGAGCAGACCATCTCAGATGAGGAGATTCATGACGAGCCAGAGGAGCGCCCAGCTCCACCTAGATTTCCTACAAGTACATATGATCTCCCTGGGCCTGAAGGTCCCAGCCCCTTTGAAGCTAGCCAGCCTACAGACAGCGTTGTTCCTGCTGCCTCCAGCAAAGGCTATGGAGCACCAGAGGCTGAACTCACCTA
The DNA here is from genome assembly GCA_004023965.1 of Spilogale gracilis. Classification (NCBI taxonomy): domain Eukaryota; kingdom Metazoa; phylum Chordata; class Mammalia; order Carnivora; family Mephitidae; genus Spilogale; species Spilogale gracilis. The sequence goes on from PITA01009361.1 coordinate 39,961, forward strand.
CCCCCCCAACATGGTGGCCGCCCCTTTGGCTGAAGAGGAGCACGTGTCCTCGGCCACCTCAATCACTGAGTGTGACAAGCTTTCTTCCTTTGCCACATCCGTGGCAGAGGACCAGTCTGTGGCTTCACTCACAGCTCCCCAGACAGAGGAGACAGGCAAGAGCTCCCTGCTGCTTGACACGGTCACAAGCATCCCTTCATCCCGCACTGAAGCCACTCAGGGCTTGGACTACGTGCCATCGGCTGGAACCATCTCACCCACCTCCTCACTGGAAGAAGACAAGGGCTTCAAATCACCACCCTGTGAGGACTTCTCTGTGACCGGGGAGTCAGAGAAGAAAGGAGAGATTATAGGGAGAGGGTTGCCTGCAGAGAAAGCCGTGAAAGAGGAAGAGGAGACCACAAATGTAGAGAAGTCTGAGAAACTTTCTAGTCAGTTTGGAGCCCCAATGTTTGGTGCCCCTGGTCATACCCTACATCCAGGGGAACCAGTCCTTGGAGAAGTCGAGGAGCGCTGCCTCAGCCCGGATGACAGCACAGTGAAGATGGCCTCTCCTCCACCATCTGGCCCACCCAGTGCCACCCACACACCCTTTCATCAGTCCCCAGTGGAAGAAAAGTCTGAGCCCCAAGACTTTCAGGAAGCAGGCTCCTGGGGAGGAACTAGGCGTACACCAGGTGTGGGCAAGGAAGATGCGACAGAACAGATAGTTAAGACAGGGCCTAAAGAGGTCACGCTAGAGGCGGAGGGAAAGGTGCCTTCTCTCAGGAGCCCCCATGCCCAGGAAGTACCTGACAGCATTGCTGGGGGATACATAGGCTGCACTATCCAACTGTTGCCAGAACAGGACAAAGCAATAGTCTTTGAGACCGTGGAGGCAAGAGAGACCCCAGGCCCAATTCTCAGAACAGAAGCCCTTCCCAGAGATTTGAGAACATCACTCCAAGAACCTGGTGAAACTCAGAAAGATGAGGTGCTTCAGTTTCCTGACCAAAGCCTCTCCCCTGAAGATGCAGAGTCTGTATCTGTACTCAGTGTGGTCTCCGCAGACAGAGCCAATCAAGAAGCTACCCCCAGGTCTCCCTGTGGCCTGACAGAGCAGCAGCTACACAAAGACCTTTGGCCAGAGGTATCTCCAGAAGACACCCAGTCACTTTCTCTCACAGAAGAGAGTCCCAGCAAGGAGACCTCTCTGGATATCTCTTCTAAGCAGCTCTCTCCAGAAAACCTTGGCACCCTCCAGTTTGGGGAACTGAGCCTTGGAAAGGAAGAAAAGGAGCCTCTGATGCAGGCAGAGGACACCTCTCACCACCTAGTGCCTGCATCTGTTCCAGAACCCTGTGCATCCACAGCGTCACCTCCCCCAGATGGAACCCCTGCATACCCCACTCTGGCAGACATCACACATGAGAGCCCGGATAGAAAATTACCTGCCAGCCCCTACTTTCATTCTACATTATTGGGAGATGGGAAGCACTCACCTGGTGGAACAACCAGCCCTGGGGAACACATTCTGACACCTGACAGCTCCCTCACCAGGAGTCCTGAGTCGTTGCCAAGCCCTGCCGTGGAAGGCATTGCCATAGAGTGGGAAGGTAAAGTTCCAGAGTTGAAAGACAGAACCCCAGAGCAGAGGGACAAAGGGCCTGAATCGAAATATGAAGTCCTACAGCGGGACAAAACTTGGGAGCAGAAAGATATTGTGGACCAAAAGGATACAGCCATTGGTCAGAAAGATAAGGCTTTGGAAGAAAAGGGCAAGGCTGTAGAGCAGCAAGATAAATCTTTAGAACAAAAAGGCAGAGACTTAGAACAAAGGGTCACAGTCCTGGGACGCCAGGACAAGACCCCGGAACCAAAAGACAAAGACTTAGAACAAAAAGGCAAGGCTCTGGAACAGGAGGACCAGATCGTAGAAGAAAAAGATGAAACCTTAGAACAAAAAGTCAAAGACATTGAACATAAAGACAAGGCTCCAGAGGACAAGGTCCCTGAACTGAAGGGCAAGGCCTTTGGACAGACAGACGAAGCCCCTGAACAGAAGGACAAGGCTCATGGACAGAAGGATAAGACCTTAGAACGAAAAGATACTGACTTGGAACAAAAAGGCAAGGCTGAAGAACAGGAGGACGAGGCCTGGGAAAGGAAAGATGAGACCTTAGAACAAAAATACTGGGCTTTGGGACAGAAGACTGAAGCTCTGGAACAAAATTATAAGGGTGTTGAAGAGAAAGATAAGGCTCTGGAAGACAAGGACAAAACTCGGGAGCAGGAGAGCCCAGTGCAGGAGAATAAAACCATGAAACCAAAGAAGATCCTAGAAGAAAAGTCTCCAGAAAAAGTTGAGGCCATACAACAGAAGGAAGAAGCTCTGCTGGAGAAGACCAAAGTTCCGGGACTGCAAGAGAGCTCAGTGCAAGAGGACAAGGCCCGGGAGCAGGGAGAGAAGTGCTGGAAGGAGCAGGATGTGGTCCAGGAGTGGCCAGAAACGTCTCCATCCCGAGGGGAGCCGGCTGGAGAACAGAAAGAGGCTGCCCGGACATGGGAGGACACCTCTCCTGAGCAGGAAGGCAGGTACTGGAGGGGCAGAGAGGATGTGGGCCTGGATCAGGACGCATACTGGAGGGAGCTGAGCTGTGAGCGCACGGTGTGGCTTCCTCATGAGCTGGATGGCCAGGGGGCCCGGCCGCGGTACACAGAAGAGCGGGAGAGCACTTTCCTCGACGAAGGGCCAGACTACGAGCAAGAAGTGCCTGCACTGCAGCACACGCCCCAGAGCCCCTGGGCCTCAGACTTCAAGGGTCTCCAGGAGCCCTCACCACAGAAGGGGTTGGAGGTGGAGCGCTGGCTTGCCGAGTCACCCGTTGGGCTGCCACCGGAAGAAGAGGACAAGCTGACCCGCTCCCCTTTTGAGATCATCTCTCCTCCGGCCTCTCCACCTGAGATGGCTGGACAGAGGGTTCCTCCAGCCCCAGGACGAGAAAGCCCTATCCCAGAGCCTGAGCCCATGCCACCCACGAGGAACGAACCCACCACCCCCTCATGGCTGGCTGACATCCCACCATGGGTGCCCAAGGACAGACCCCTACCTCCTGCACCCCTCTCCCCAGCTCCAGCTCCCCCCACACCCGCCCCAGAGCCACACACTCCCGCGCCCTTCTCCTGGGGCACCGCTGAGTATGACAGTGTGGTGACTGCAGTGCAGGAGGCAGCAGCGGAGTTGGAAGGCGGGCCATACTCCCCTTTGGGGAAGGACTACCGAAAGGCTGAAGGGGAAAAGGAAGAAGGTGGAGCTGGGGCTCCTGGCAGCAGGCCTCAAAGCTCAAAGGTCCCAGAGGCCAGCGAGAGCCACGCCGCCAAGGAGCCTGAGCAAATGGAGCCAGAGCAGCGAGAGCCCACACCCTATCCTGATGAGAGAAGTTTTCAGTATGCAGACATCTATGAGCAAATGATGTTCACGGGGCTTGGCCCTGCATGCCCCACCAGGGAGCCTCCGCTTGGGGCAGCTGGGGATTGGCTGCCACGCATCTCAGCCAAGGAGAAGGCTGCCGGCCGAAACTCCTCTGCAGAGAAGGAGCTTTCGTCTCCTGTCTCACCCAAGAGTCTCCAATCTGACACTCCAGCCTTTAGCTATGCAGCCCTGGCGGGACCCACTTTACCCCCCAGGCAGGAGCCTGAGCCAGGGCCGAGTGTGGAGCCCAGCCTTACCCCACCTGCAGTGCCCCCCCGTGTTCCTCTCCTCCTGAGCAAAGGCCCAAGCCCTACTCTTAATGGTAATATCCTGAGCCGTAGCCCAGATAGGAGAACCCCATCCCCCAAGGAATCAGGCCAGAGTCACTGGGATGACAGCACTAGTGACTCGGAGCTGGAGAAGGGGGCCCGGGAGCAGCCAGAGAAAGAGGCCCAGTCCCCAAGTCCCCCTCATCCTATCTCTGCAGGGCCCCCCACAATGTGGCCTGAAAGTGAGGCACATTCCAGCCCTCCCTCGGACTCACACCTGGGTCTTGCCCGACCCAGCCTGGACTTCCCTGCTTCAGCCTTTGGCTTCTCCTCGTTGCAGCCAGCCCCCCCACAGCCGCCCTCTCCTGCTGAGCCTCGCTCGGCACCCTGTGGCTCCCTCGCCTTCTCTGGGGGCCGAGCTTTGGCTCTGGCTCCAGGGCCCCCCACCAGAGCCCGGCACGATGAGTACCTAGAGGTGACCAAGGCCCCCAGCCTGGACTCCTCACTGCCCCAGCTCCCATCACCCAGCTCTCCTGGGGCCCCTCTGCTCTCCAGTGTGCCACAGCCTGCTTCCCCAGCCCTGTCCGAAGGCTCCTCCTCGGAAGCCACCACACCTGTGATTTCGAGCGTGGCCGAGTGCTTCCCTCCCGGCCTGGAGGCTGCGGAGCAGGGGTCTGGAGAGCTGGTCCCAGGGATGGAACCAGCTGCCCACAGCATCTGGGACCTCACTCCTCTGAGCCCAGCACCCCCAGCTCCAGCTCCAAGCTTGCCTGGAGATACGGATGACAGCACTCTGCCCTGCCGCCTGGAGCACACGGGAGCCCCCACCAAGAAGCCAGGCCCCTCCGAGAGTCCCTCTGGGGACTGCGCCTCCAACGGGCCTACCGAAACCAGCCCCAACGCCCCAGGCCCTGCACTGGCCAAGGCTGAGAAAGAAGCAGCTGAGACCTGCCCTGCGTGGGAATGTGGGGACTGGCGTGAGGGAGCGGAGAGGAGTTCCCGGTCTGACACTCTGCTGTCCCCTGAGCAGCCACTGTGCCCTGCAGGAGCTTCTGGAGACCAGCCCAGGAGTGTCTCCCCTGAGGTTGAGGCTGGGCCCCAGGGATGTGCTGCTGAGCCTCGGCCCCACCGTGGGGACCTCTCCCCATCCTTTCTGAACCCACCTCTGCCCCGATCCACAGATGAAGGTGACCTCTCAACTGAAGAAGCTCGGCTAGTAGGGAGAGGGGGGCGGCGCCGGGCGGGGGGCCCAGGGGTCACAGGGGGCCCATGCCCTATGGCTGATGAGACACCCCCGACATCAGCCAGTGACTCGGGCTCCTCACAATCAGATTCTGATGTTCCACCAGAAACTGAGGAGTGCCCATCCATCACAGCTGAGGCTGCCCTCGACTCAGATGAAGACGGGGACTTCCTGCCTGTGGACAAAGCTGGGGGGGTCAGCGGAACTCACCATCCCAGGCCTGGCCATGACCCACCCCCTATCCCTCAACCAGACCCCCGCCCATCCCCTCCTCGCCCTGACGTGTGCATGGCTGACCCCGAGGGGCTCAGCTCAGAATCTGGAAGGGTAGAAAAGCTACGGGAGAAGGAGAAGGCACAGGGGAGAGTAGGGCGTAGGGCTCCAGGGAGGGCCAAGCCAGCATCTCCTGCCCGGCGTCTGGATCTTCGGGGGAAACGCTCACCAACCCCCGGTAAAGGACCTGCAGATCGACCATCCCGGGTTCCACCCCGACCACGCAGCACTCCAAGTCAGGTCACCCCAGCAGAAGAAAAGGAAGGACACAGCCCTATGTCCAAAGGTCTAGTCAATGGACTCAAAACAGGACCATGTAAGTATAACATGAAAGGCGGGAGAGATGGTGGGTTGGGGTTGGGTGTGGCTGGTGGAAGCAAGAGTAGACGGACTGTGGGAGGAAGGAGATTGCTAAGTGTTCCACTTTACCTCTCCAATGACTCCTGGCTTGTCTCTATAGCAGCCTTGGGTTCCAAGGGCAGCTCTGGCCCCCCTGTATACGTGGATCTTGCCTATATCCCGAATCACTGCAGTGGCAAGACTGCTGACCTTGACTTCTTCCGTCGAGTGCGTGCATCCTACTATGTGGTCAGTGGGAATGACCCTGTCAATGGCGAGCCAAGCCGGGCAGTACTGGATGCGTTGCTGGAGGGCAAGGCCCAATGGGGAGAGAATCTTCAGGTGAGTGGCAAGGGATGCCAAAAAGGAGGTCTGGTCAAAGCTTACTCAGAGGCAATGATAGAACACAGTCTCCATTCATGAAAGGAATGAGCCCCTTCTATGGGCAGTGGGACTACTTCCTAGACTATCAGGCATGATGGCCCATCCTCCTTACTTACCTTCACATTGTCACATCAGGCATTTCTTGTCTCCCTCCTAGGTGACTTTGATCCCTACTCATGACACGGAGGTGACTCGTGAGTGGTACCAGCAGACTCATGAGCAGCAGCGACAACTGAGCGTCCTGGTCCTGGCTAGCAGCAGCACTGTGGTCATGCAGGATGAGTCCTTCCCAGCCTGCAAGATTGAGTTCTGAAAGCACTACTCCCCTTTCCCCAAGGATCTGCTTCCCCAACTCCCTTAGAGAATGGCTATTGCTGAGTCCTTTGGGGTTGAGGGACGTGGGAGCTGGGGTGGGAGACAGGGGACAGGATGTCTTATTGTGGGAATTTGGGCTGGGCTCATTGGAGGGGTTGTCCCTCCCCCTCATCCATACCCGAGAGGAATTTCAAAACCACAGGCAACAAGGAAAGGATAGAAGGAGGGTAAAAATTAGGATAGGAGATCTGATGCCTGAGAACCCTGAAGTACCCCTTCTCTTAACACTCCCAAGTGTTTGTATTGGGTAGGGAGTAAGGATGGGTCTCAGCAACCTCCTTCCTCATGGAGCGAGATCATATCCCCAAACCCAGGGACCCCTTTATTCCTATTTATTTAGCATCCTAAGGATCTCCAGTAGTAATGTATGTGACCTGGGGGCAGGATTCTGTCAGCAAGGTGCCCAGAGCTGTGCCCTTTCCTCCATCTCCCATTCCCTTACCCACCAGGGTCTGGGTTCCAGCAGGGGTCCAGGGGTATACTGCTGCTACACTGTCCCACTGCTTCCCTCCATATCTGAATGTCTCAGTCTAAAACTTGAAACTCTTTTGACCATTAGATTGGTGAGAGAAAAAGTTGCTTATCTTCCCAGCCCCTGCTTCATACCATTCACATCCCAGAGCTGTGCCCAGACCAGGCCTACTGGGTAGCACAAAGGGGCAAGGAGAGCCCAGCCCCAATCCCAGAATTCTTCCAAGCTCCCTGACCTTTTGAAGTTTTCACTCACCCATTCCAATTATCCTCATCCCTTTTCATCCCCTGCTTGGCTTCTCTGCATGTGGTCATCTGCTGTGGCCTGGTATGTAATGGGTTAAAAATAAGCCACTGCCTGACATCCCAACATTTGACACCCCAAGGATGTGTGACCCCCCCAACATTCCACTATGCCATCCTGCAGCTGAAATGGGAACACTGGTTGTCTTTCCAGCCCCAAACCCTTGAACAGAGGATCTGGGATGTGGAGGCCATGCCAGAGAACTTGGGGAAAATGAGAGGGAGGAAGGGAAGGAGACAAAGCTGAGCTAAAGCTGAACTCCTACTGAGTAAGACGAAAACAGGCTGAAAAAACCACCCCAGGAGAGGACCTCTCCCCAAGCAAGCCAATGAGCAGCCCTGCCAGACTACTGCCAGACTGAGAAATCCAGACGCTCTCTAGGGCTTGGCTTCTCTGCCAAACGACTGTGTGGAAACCAAAATGAGCCAGCCTGTGTTCTTCCTAGCTCCCACCCTCCCAGTGCTGCTGTGCTCTGCTCTTCCCCACACCTCCCTGCTATAGTTCCCAGCTGCTGTAATGGAGCTGCCTCCAACTCTAACAATAAAATCAAGTTCATTACGGATGCTGTAGTGCTGCTTAGGCTCTTTCTGACCGCACACATTCCTTAGTTGCTAGGCCTTGGCTTCTAGCTCTTTGCTTCTCCCAGCACTGCCATTTGTCTCAATGTCTTTGATAACTGGAAGCAGCTCCAGGACCCAGGGAGGCCAGAGAACACTGGGTGGACAAAGGGAGAAAAAGATACGGGAGCCAGCTAATTTCTGAAAATGAGAATGCCAGAGTTCCTTAGAGGGTCCCAGGATGGGGAGATACATTTGGTTTGGCGGGGTGGGAGGGGGGGACACAGAGATTCTATCTACTTTGGGGTCAAGAGCCGAAGACTGAACGACCAGCATTAGATACCCTGGATAAGGGAACACCAAAGAGCACTCACCTGTGCAGTTAGGACTTGTACTGAGTAAAGGCTGGATTTGCCCCACAGGGAACCCTTTATAGTCCTGGGTATGTCAGGAGAGGCCAGGCTGTGAACGTAAATATATGGGAAAGGGGGTATTCCAGTCCTCCCAGCAATCTGGGCTTTCCCAATGTAAATACCTCAAGGAGACAAAGAAGGACTACAAACCCTTTATATCAACTCCTCCAGACACTCCAGAGCATCAGAGTGAAAAACGAAGAGGGTGATTCCAAGGGTCTGATGAGAAGGCAAGTGCCCAGTGGTGCTTCACGGAGATAGAAAGTCTCTCCCCCACAACTCTACTCACAGATGACATCTTGGGATGGTGGGCTGACTGCCACAGGGACCGCTGGACCTCCTAGGGTGCCTGATCTCTGTTTTATAGTCCCTTTCCCCTCAACTACAGCAGCTTTGCCTGGTTCAGACTAATTCAGTCACAAAGAAACAGGATGGATTTATAGTAATTCATTCTTGGACTCACAAGGACGTCATCACCATCATCACCATTCTTACTATTTCGTATTTATTGAGCACTCATAATGTTCCGGCCACCCCACTCCATTGACTGCATTACTCTTCCTACCCATACCCATTCGCATCCCCTTATCTTTGGGAAAAGCTGCATAATCACACCTGACCCTAAAGACACAAGACAAAGGATATACCTCTTAGGGACCCTGGAGTGTTTGATCTTTGGCCAGTCTATCCCTGGCACTACTACAGAAATATATATAATCTTTGCTCATATCTGTACAATATTCATCTCTGCTGATTGCTTAAAATAGAACCTGATTTTCTCTACGACAACATCTCTTAAGCCAAGGAGCCCCACAACAAAAGGAGGCCCAGCTTCACAGATTGGCCAAGAACCCCCAGAGCATTTTAAGTAGTTACTCTTAAATATCCACAGCAATCTAGTACCTATTTTTCCCTGGAGCTATTGCCCAGAGGAACAGGTCTGGGGCAGAGGGCGAACTTGGGATGATATATAAAATACACATAGCCCAATCTAGAGATTAGTGGCCACAGTGAACGTTTGTTTGGGAAGGGGACTCTCTTTTTTGCCAGACATTTCAGACAGACATCCTGGGCCCACCCGAGGAGTGCAAGCAGACACAAGAGTCCTCCTGAATGCACATATGGTCTAAGAGTACCTTGTGAAGGTGTGAATATTCCCCAGAAAAGTGAAGACCTTGGAGTCCCCTTTTGCATTTGCTGTCCCCGGACGGTGTCTTCAGCTGTTAAATGGCATTTCCTTCAACGATCTGGAATTTCCTGGGATGCTCAAGGAGTCTGGGTAATGGCAGACCAGCCTATCCCTTGACGGAAACCCTATTCGAGTCTAATGGCCGCGTGAGGAGTCAATGGCTGCTTTGAACATGAAACTGGCTCCTTCTCAAGCCCAGCTCTGGCCCAGTTCTCGGCTACATGCCAAGAGGACTGCTTCCTCAGACACCTCTGGTGAGATTTGAATCCAAGGTCTTACACTGGCAGATGAGTTAGCCAACAGAAGAAGTTGCTAGCTCAAATAGCTGGTATAGTGTGATACCACTAATGAGAACATGATTAATCACATGTTGCTGGTGGGAGGGGTGAGTACTGGTCATGGGCTAAAGACTGGCTCTGAGGGTTTGGATCACTAGATGGATACTGGGCTTGGGGAACAACCTCTCCAGGCAGGTGGTCAATCACCTCAGAGACCACCCAGGATTGCTGATTACCCTCAGGGACTTCCTGGACCTGCAGATCATCCTCCCCAGGGAACTCTTGGGGTGGTTTATCAACCTCAGGAATGTCCTGAGACAACAGATTGATTGCAGAAGCCTCTTGGGCCAGCCTGCTAACCTCTGCAAAGAACTGGCATGACTGGCTGAACTCCTCAGGGGTCTCTTGGGTTGGCTTTGCAACTTCCACATGGATTTCCTGGAGCAGGTCACCAACCCCTAGAGGGAACCCATGGGCCAGGCTGCCAACTTCCACAGGGACTTCCTGGGATGGCTGGCTGACCTTCTCAGGGTTCTCCAGACAAAGATGGCAAGCTTCCTCAGAGATTTTCTGGCACAGTTGGCATGCCTTTTGGCATGGCTGGTGGATCTGAGGAACTTCCTGATATATCTGGTTAACGCTGTCATGGTTCTCCTGGCATGGCTGGCTGAGGTCAGGAACCTCCTGGCATGGCTGGCTGGTTTCCACAGGTGGTTCCTGTGAAGACTGGCTTGGTTCAAAAGGCTCTTGCACCCCTTCAATGGGGCGCTCTTGTTCTCCATTCCTAGGGAGCATTCCAAGGCTTTGACATTTTTCAATCATGTGTGAACTTACAGAAGGTTGATCACTAAAGCCAAAAGGGCATTTACCATCCACTGCAGTGGGGGAGGAAGGACCAGCACTGGACACAGTGCTGGAAGGGCCACTGCTGTCTGTAAAACAAAGTCAGGAGACCAAGTCAGGCAACCTAGAAGAGAAGGCTGTATTCTATGTATGTAGTTCAAATGCCAGAGTCTGAATTCTTCCTAAGCTATACAAAGACTGCTCAATTAGCACAGCTCAGGAACTGCTGCTCTGAACTAAGGCACACGACAGGAGTACACAGGAGCACTAAGGTACATCTAAGACTTCAGGAGATAGCGATGAGGCCCACTGCATCCAGTTCTTTCACGAATGTACCCTAGCCCAACTCTGAATTCCCATGGTCTACTTCCTACTGGAAGCATACCAATGCTGTATTCCAGTGGTTCATAATCAAAGCTATATATCAAAACCATGAGACAATTTTAAAAAATACAAATTTCTTGGGGCACCTGGGTGGCTCAGTTGGTTAAGTGACTGCCTTCGACTCAGGTCATGATCCCGGAGTTCTGGGATGGAGCCCTGCATTGGGCTACCTTCTCGGCGGGAGGCCTGCTTCTCCCTCTCTCACTCCCCCTGCTTGTGTTTGTTCCCTCTCTAGCTCTGTTTCTCTCTGTCAAATATATAAATAAAAATATTTTTTAAAAAATACAAATTTCTAGGTTCCATCTCCAGAAATTCTAATTCTGTAGGTTTAGGGCAAATGTGTGGGGTGGAGAGGGAACGAGGCCACTGTATTTTGTTGAGATACTCCCAATTAAATCTGATGTACATCTTTTGTTAAGAATCATTTCTTTAAAGCAATCAATGTATTTCTGGGGCAAAGGTAATCATTGTTTATATCCCAAGAGGCAATTAAGCAGGAGAATGTAGAATAATCTTGTGAATGAAAGCAGTAGGAAGGAAAATTACCTGAAGATTGAAGACTACCATGGAATCTCTAAATGGTGAAGGTTCTTAATTAACCTTCCTGGGGGTCACTGAACCCTTTGAAACTCTAAGGACAGTCATGGGCTATCTTCTCAGAAAAATGTATGTATGAAAAAAAAAAGAGAAAAATATATGTATGGATATTCACACTAGTTGTCACAGATAATTCCTGGGGTTCAAAGACTTTACCCTGAAATCCATCCATGGACCCAAGGTTAAGACCTAAGTCTTGGGACACACAATGTTATAGGCTTGTGGATGTTACAGATACATACAGCATAAAAATTAATTACCCAATACTGACAGTAATAAAATGAAGGGCTTAGAGTCTTCAATTACACTATGGGACAGTTCCTACCCCAACCTCTACTACTTCATTGACCTCTAGTAGGGGACTAATCTTTTGCTTTTGTAAATATATTTATTAGTGGTATTATAACTTTAGATTTAAAGTACTCTGATATTGGGGCGCCTGGGTGGCTCAGTCATTAAGCATCTGCCTTTGGCTCAGGTCATGATCCCAGAGTCCTGGGATTGAGCGCTGCATCAGGCTTCCTTGCTGAGCAGGAAGCCTGCTTCTCCCTCTCTCACTCCCCCTGCTTGTGTTCCCTCTCTACCTGTGTTTCTGTCAAATAAATAAATAAAATATTTTAAAAAATTAAAGTACTCTAATATCAATAATGATCAATTTTGGATATAGGGGGCACCTGAATATCCTGTCATCAAAGAGAACCTGGGAAAGTTGGTAGGCCTGAGCTAGCGAAGGCTGAATCAGTCAATGAGTTTAGGGTACGCCAGTTCTCTTTTTTCTATGAGGGGCCACAGGAGGCATGCTTCAAGCAGAAGAAAGAGGAACATGGGGGCGCCTGGGTGGCTCAGTTGGTTAAGCGACTGCCTTCGGCTCAGGTCATGATCCCAGAGACCCGAGATCGAGTCCCACATCGGGCTCCCTGCTCGGCGGGAAGCCTGCTTCTCCCTCTCTCATTCCCCCTGCTTGTGTTCCCTCTCTGGCTGTGTTTCTCTCTGTCAAATAAATAAAATCTTTAAAAAAAAAAAAAAAAAGACAAGAACAGCAAGTGTTGGAGAACATGTGGAGAAAAAGGAACCTCTGTGCACTGCTGGTGGGAATATGAATTGGTATAGCCACTGCAGGAAACTATATGGAGATCACTCAAAAAATTAAAATACAAATTCCATATGAGGGGCGTTTGGGTGGCTGAGTTAAGTATCTGCCTTTGGCTCAGGTCATGATCTCGGAGTCCCAGATAGAAACCTGCATCAGGCTCCCTGCTCAGCAGGAAGCTTCCTTCTCCCTCTCTCACTCCCTCTGTTTGTGTTCCCTCTCTCGCTGTGTTTCTGTCAAATTAATAAATAAAATCTTTTAAAAAAGAAAGAAATACCATATGCTCCAATAATTCCACTACTGAGTATTTACACAAAGAAAATGAAAACTCTAATTTCAAAAGATACATGCATCCCTATGTTTATTATAATATTATTTACAATAGTCAAATTATGGAAGCAGCCCAAGTATTTACCAATAGATGAATGGTAAAAGAAAATTTATTAAAAAAGAAAAGAAGATATATATAGATATATATATATATGTATATATATATATATATATACAACGAAGTTTTACTCAAGTATGAAAAGGATGAGATTTTTACCATTTGTGACCATATATATGGATGGACCTAGAGGGTATTATGCTAAGTGAAATAAAGGAAGACAAAAACCACTGGTTTCACTTATATGTAGAATCTAAAAAGAAAAAAAAAAAAAAGAACAAACAAACAAACAAAAAGCAGAATCGGACCTAAAATACAGAGAACAAGCTGATGGGGAGGAGAGGGCTGGTAGGAGGCTGGGCAAAATGGGTGAAGGGGAGTGGGAGATACAGGCTTCCAGTTATGGAACGAATAAGTCATAGGAACAAAAGGTACAGCTTAGGGAATAGAGTGAATGGTACTGTACTAGCATTGTATTGTGACATTCACTTGTGATCATAGCATAACATACAGACTTGTTGAACCAGTATATTGTATAACATTGTGTATCAAGTGTATTTGAATCTAAAAATATATATATATTAAAAAAAAAGATTTCCAAGGGCACAAAACCCATAAATATTCCAGGAAAGAGAAAAAAGGAGCAATGTCAAGGTGAGTGTAAGGTAATCTGAAATTCAGGGGAAGAGCTGTTGGCCTCAGGAAGGAATGTTTCTTTTCCATATAGGGTGTCAATTTTGCAACTGTTTAGCCCAATGCTGAAATATGAATCTATGCTGCAGTTCTATCCAATGAATTAATATACAAGCTATGTTTGACTTTAGTTATTTCCTGGAGGCAGACTGAAAGGAAAGGATTTTTCCATTACTGGTGTCTCTTGCCCTTATCCTTCCTCTGTCACCAGGGCCTCCCCTTCCCTACAATTAGAACTCACTGTGACTCCACTATTCACACTGTTAGCAAGGAAAATTAGTGATAGGCTAGAGATTTTATTTGTTTATTTATGTATTTATTTATTTAGAGAGCACCAGTGGGAGGGGCAGAGGGAGAGAGAGAGACAGAATCTAAAGCAGACTCATCTCACAACCTGAGAGCATAACCTGAGCCTAAACCAAGAGTCAAACACTTGGCCAACTGTGCCACAAAGGTACACTTTGTGATAGGCTGGAGATTATAAAGAAGAGATGGAAAAAAAGCAGCACCTCAACCTGAACTAACAGCTGAGAACAGACAACTTGAGAAAAGGGACATGTAGAAAGTAGTAGCAAATTCTAGTTTCCTTCTCTTTTCTATATTTTCTATATCCTCTATATACTCAGGTTTCCTCTCAAGTCATCTACACTTGAGAAAGGTACAGAGACAAATGGGAATCTGAGGAGAATGAAGTTTCTGTCCATTGTTCCCCAAAGCACCCTTTGTGACACCATCTTTTAGGAGCTTCTCCAGTGAAACACAGGGGTCATGGAGAATGGAGATGAGACAGGGTAAACAGATTCTCCCTTCACTTTGGAAACAGCAGATGAGACTGCTTCCCCTACTGGCTATTCCTGGTCTTTCAACCCTCATCTTCCTTTCCCTCTTAACACAGGTCTCCCACTCACCAATCCCTCCATCCCTCTTGGCCCCTGTCCAGGTAGTTCCAAAAGATTACTTACACCAAGGCGGCTTCTCAGAGCGCTGCCGGAGTTGTAGAGTGGGTGAATGAAGAGTACGGGGTGGGGAAAATGGGTTATCTGAGGCTTGGTTGCTATGCATAGAGTCAAAGAGGGCTGGATTAGACCGGGGAGAGAGAAGGAAGGAAAAAAAGAGTTTGAGGAAGCATTCAAGAATCACAGATTCTCAATATAAGTCAAAGCCAACTTATACATTCTCAGACTGAAAAGTAGCATTTCCTAAGGACCCTTCACACAAATTGTTCTTAATATTGTAAACTTTATATTATGAATATTTTCAAACATTTTTTTGCTCCCTCCCCACCCTACCTTTTTTTTAAAAAGTCATCGAAAGCCTAGTACAATCCATACTGATGATATCTTCATCTTCTATATTTACCATATCAATGTGTTAAAATTTGCCATATTTGTTTCACCCATTTCTTCATACAGAAGGTCTTTTTAAAAGTGACAGACATGGTGTGCCTCGGTGGCTCAGTTGTTAAGCATCTGCCTTTGGCTTAGGTCATGATCCTGGAGTTCTGGGATCAAGCCCCACATCAGGCTCCCTGCTTGGTGGGAAGCCTGTTTCTCCCTCTCCCACTTCCCCTGCTTGTGTTGTTCCCCCTCTAGCTGTTTCTGTCAAATAAATAAATAAAATATTTTTTAAAAAAATGACAGACATTATGAAACAGTTCACCTCGAAATACATCAATATGTATCCCTAAAATATAAGGAATTTTTCCTACATAGCCACATACCATTAACAAACTTAACAAAATTAAAAAATAATACCCTAATATCATCTAATACCCAATTCATGTTCAAATCTCCCACAATTATTCCCCAAATGTCTTTTATAGTAATATCCAAACATGAACTATGCATTGCATTTTGTTATGTCTCCAAAGTCTCTTTTAATCTAGAATATTATCCCACACACACACCACTTACTTTCCTCAGAGGAATTTTTTTTTTAAGTTTTTATTTATTTATTTGAAAGAGAGAGAAAGCATGGGCACAAGAGCAGGGGGAGGGGCAGAGGAAGAGAGAGAGAATCTCAAACAGACTTCTCCTTGAGCATGGAGCCCCAACACAGGGGCTTAACCAACTGAGTCACCCAGATGCCCTTCAAAGTGACCTTCACAGAAACATTTAACTTGTTTCACTATTGCTTATATTTCCTATAAACTAGAAGTTAGATATAAAAGGCCTGATCGGGGGCGTCTGGGTGGCTCAGGGGGTTGGGCCTCTGCCTTCGGCTCAGGTCATGGTCTCAGGGTCCTGGGATCAAGGCCCACGTCAGGCTCTCTGCTCAACAGGGAGCCTGCTTCCTCCTCCCTCTCTGCCTGCCTCTCCCTGCTTGTGACCTTTTTCTCTCTCAAATAAATAAGATCTTACAAAACAAAAAAAAAGGATTAAAAAAAGACCTAATTGGATGACTCAATTTAAGTATCTTTGGTAAAAAAACAAAAACAAAAACAAATAGGTGCCAAAGAGGTACCAAAGAGGTATTCCCGGGTACTTTATATCGTATTAGAGGAACATGATGCCTCACTGTCCCATTAAGTAAAGCTAAGTTTAGTAACTGGGTTAAAGTGGGGGCTACAAGATCTCACCACTGTAAAGTTTTCCCCTTCTGATTAGAGGTAATCCTTTGGCACCATGGAACCCCATCAACATTTTACCTAATTGTGTTAGTATCCATTGATGATCCTTAATTATTTAAGTGGTTCTTTTCTTTTTTTTTTTTTTTTTTTAAGATTCCACTTATTCATCTGACAGAGAGACAGACGGAGAGGGAACACAATCACAGGGAGTGGGAGAGGGAGAAGCAGGCCTCCTGCCGAGCAGAGAGCCCAATGTGGGGCTTGAACCTAAAACCCTGGGACAATAACCGGAGCCAAAGGCAGACACCCAATACCTTAATCACCCAGGTGCCCCCGGTGATTTTCTAATTCTATCACTCCTCCAACATTTATTAGCTGGCATATCTTCTGTAAAAAAAGAGCTTTCCCTATAAGGCTATTTGATTACATTGAACTGCAGTTCCTACTGAAAAGGCAGAATAAGTGTTTATTTCCTTTTAATTAGTTTTCAGAGGAAAGAGGTGGTGAAAGTACTCTTCAAATGTGGCAGGTGAGAATTACTTTATTTTTGATTTTTTAAATTATTTACTCATTATTTTTATGAGCTCATGGATTTTTTTTTTAAGATTTTATTTATTTATTTATTTGACAGAGAGACACAGTGATAGAAGGAACACAAGCAGGGGGAGTGGGAGAGGGAGAAGCAGGTTTCCCACTGAGCAGGGAGCCTGATACGGGGCTTGATCCCAGGACCCCGGGATCATGACCTGAGCCAAAGGCAGAGACTTAATGACTGAGCCACACGGCCACCCCAGCTTGTGGATTTTTATTTATTCAGTGTACTTTAATGAATTATGGCAAATTATTCTTTTGAATACTAAAATGTTCCAGTTGTATCACTTCTTGGCCTTTTTTTTCTAAAAGATTTTATTTATTTATTTGAGAGAGAGCATGAGAGGGGAGAAGCTCAGAGGGAGAAGCTGACTCCCCGAAGAGCTGGAAGCCTGATGTGGGTCTCAATCCCAGGTCTCCAGGATCATGACCTGAGCTGAAGGCAGTGGCTTCACCAACTGAGCCACCCAAGCACCCCACTTCTTGGCCTTCTGGCTAAGATCAAGTGTAAAATGTTTCAGTTGTGGTCAGTGGGAGCCTTTTCAGGCTTGATTGCTTCCTTGTTTTTGTTATAACATGCCTCAATATGGCCCTGTACATTCCTTGCCCTAGACCATGTATTCTTAACAAAATTGGTTCTTGCTGAGGGTAAAAAAAATTTTAGATATTCCATTGATTTGTGGCCCATCACATGGCCACAGACCATGAACAGATATATGCTATGTATTTGTGTTATTAAAATTCCATGTAGTGAGGGGGTTACTATGGGAAAGAATGTCTAAGAATTTGTTTCTAGGAATTTGTTCATCTAGGTTTTCTAATTCGTTGGCATATAATTGTTCATAGCACTCTTTTTGTTTTATTTTTGAAGATTTTATTTATTTATATGAGAGAGAGAGCATGAGAGGGGAGAAGATCAGAGGGAGAAGCAGACTTCCTGCTGAGCAGGTAGCCTGACGTGGGACTCGATCCTGGGACTCCAGGATCATGACCTGAGCTGAAGGCAGTCGCTTAACCAATCAAGCCACAAAGGTGCCCCATAGTGCTCTTTTTAAATTTTACTTTATTTATTTTTTAAAAAGATTTTATCTATTTGACAGAGAGAAACACAGTTAAAGAGGGAACACAAGCAGGGGGAGCAAGATAGGTAGAAGCAGGCTTCCCACCAAGCATGGAGCCTGATGTGGGGCTCGATCCTGGGACCCTGGGATGATGACCTGAGCCAAAGGCAGACATTTAACGACTGAGTCACCCATGTGCCCCTAAATTTTATTTATTTCTTTGTGAGAGAGCAAGTGTGTGCATGCATGAGCAGGGGTGGGGGGAGGGGCACAGGGAGAGGGAGAGGGAGAAGCAGACTCCTCCCTGAGCAGGGAGGGGACCCTGGGATCATGACCTAAGCTGAAGGCAGATGCTTAACTGACTGAGCCACCCAGGTGCCCCCACGGTGCTCTCTAATAATTCTTTTTATTTCTGTAAGGTTAGTAGCAATTCCCCCACCTTTATTCCTGATTTTGGTTATTTGCATCAATACTCGATTTTTCTCAGGCTGCTAAAGGTTTGTCAATTTTGTTGATTTTTTTCAAAGAATAAAATTTTGGTTTTGTTGATTGTTTTCTATTCTTCACTTTTTTGTTCTAATCCTAAAATAAATCAATCTTTTTAAAATTCCATTGTTAAAAAAATCCATTCTGCTAATCTCTGCCTTTTAATGGGAGATTTTTATTCATTTACATTTTAGAATAATCACTGATAAGGAAGGGCTTAGTTCTGCCATTTCACTATTTGTTTTTTATACATATTAGACTTTATTTTGTTCCTCATTTCCTCCATTACTTATATCTTTGTGGGTTTTTTAAGGTTTTATTTATTTGAGAGAGAAAATAAGCAGTAAGGAGGGACAGACTGAGAGAGAAGCAGACTCCCTGCTGAGCAGGAAGCCAAATGTGGGGTTCAATTCTAGGACCTGGATATCATAACTTGAGCTGAAGGCAGATGCCCAACTGACTGAGTGACCCAGGCACCCCTCATCTTTGTGTTTAACTGATTTGTTTGTAGTGTACCATTTTGAATCCCTTTTTATTTCTTTTTCTGTACATTTTTTAGATATTTTCATAGTGGTTACCATGGAGATACAATTAACATCCTGAATTTACAACAATCTTGTTTGAATCAATGGCAAATTTAGCTTCAATAACATACAAAACTCTGCTCTTAGAAAGCTCAGTCTTCACTCATGTCATTGTCACAAATTATATCTTTATACACCGTATGCCCATTAATATAAACTCGTAATGACTCTTTTATTCATTTGTGTGTTAAGTCATATATGAAACAAAAAAAGAAATCACAAACCAAAAATACAGAAATGCCGACTTTTATATTTACCAATATAATTACCTTTATCAGAGTTCTTTATTTTTTGGTATGGTATCAAGTCACTATCTAGTGTCCTCTTATTTTATTCCAAAAAGCTTTTAGCATTTCTTGTAAGGCATTAGTTTTACTAGTGAAAAATTCCCTCAACTTTTGTTTACCTGGGAATGTCTTAATTTATTCTTCATTTCTGAACAGTTTGGCTAGATAAAGAATTCTTGGTTGACATTTTTCTTTCTTTTAGAACTTTAAATATGTCATCCCACTGCTTTCAGGCCTCTGTGATTTCTAATGAGAAATTGGTTGATGGGGTGTCTGGGTGGCTTAGTTGGTTAAGTGTCTGCCTTTGGCTCAGGTCATGATCCCAGTGTCCTGGGATCAAGCCCCCAGCAGAGAGACTGCTTCTCACTCTGCCTCTCTGTCAAATAAATAAATAAAATCTCTTAAAAAATTGGTTGTTAATTTTATTAAAGATCGCTTATATGTGATAAGTTGCTTTTCTCTTGCTACTTTCAAGATTTTCTCTCTTTTGACAATTAGATTATAGTGTATCTCAGTGGGCAACTCTTTGAATTTATCTTTGATGGTGTTTGAACTATTTGGATGTATAGATTTGTATCTTTATCCAAGTTGAGAAAGGGCTCTTCAGAAAGGGCTCTTATTTCTTCAAATATTTTTTCTGCCTCTTTCTCTTTTCTTCTGAGACTCTGATCATGCATATGCTGGTATTCGTTGTTTTTTTGTTTTTGTTTTTGTTTTTTGTTTTGACAGAGAGAGAGAGAAAGAGAGGGAGCACAAGCTGGGGCAGCAGCCCCCCCTGATGTGGGGCTTGATTCTAGGACCCCAGGATCATGACCTGAGATGAAGGCAGAAGCTTAACTAACTGAGCTACCCAGGCGCTCGCAAATTTTGGTATTCTTGATGGTGTCCCACAAATCTCTTTGGTTCTGTTAATTTTTTTTCTTGTTCTTTTTTTCTTTCTCCTCCTCAGACTAGACACTTTCAAATGACTTATCTCTAATTTTGCTGACTCTTTCTTCTACCTGCTTGCATCTTTTGAGAAACCCTATAATGAATTTTGCATTTCTATTACACTCTTCACTCTCAGAATTTCTGTTTGGTTTCCTTTTATATTTTCTATATCTTTAATGATATTCTGTATTTGCTGAGACATCATTCTCCTGATTTCATTTAGTTCTCTATCATTTCCCTTAGCTCTTTAAGCATATTTAAGATAGCTGATTTAAATTCTTTGTCCCAGTAAGCCTAACATCTGTGCTTCTTTAGCAACTGTTTCTGTTAATTTCTTCTCTAAGTGGACCATACCATCCTGAATCTTTGCATATTTTAAAATGTATTATTGAAAACTGGACATTTTGAATATTATAACTGTGTTAACTCTGAATATCAGATTATTTTCCCCCACAGGGTTTCTTTTCATTGTTTGTCTATGGCTGTTTAGTGATTTTTCTAAACTATTTTTGTGAAGTCTGTCTTTGTCATATGTGGTCTCTGAAATCTCTGTTCCCTTAGCTTGTTTCATAGCTAGTGTATTTTTTTTTATTTTGTTTATTTGAGACAGAGAGAGAACATAAGCAGGAGGAGAGAGACAGAGAGAGATGAAAAGAGAAAGGCAGCCTCCGCAAGACTCCCCGACATGGGGCTCAATCCCAGGACCCTAAGATCATGACCTGAGCTGAAGTCAGACATTTAACCAACTGAGCCACCCAGGTGCCCCACAGCTGGTGTTTTGACAAGGATTTCTTTGACTGCCAAGAACCAAAAGAAGGGAAGAGGAAGATGTGGGGAAAGGAGGCAAAGGGAGGGAAGGCGAATTCTGTCTTTGCAGACTGTTTCTATGTTGAGGTATTCCTTTAACACTTAGCTAGACTGTTTACAAATCCCTCTTAGACTTTAATTCTTGCTTGTGCTGCATCTAGAGTTTGGGCAGAGGGAAAATCTTTGGATTGTCTCATGTGTTTTCTGTGCATATGTCTTTTCCTAGGCATGCACATGGCTTCTAAATTCCCCAGTATATTCTCTCTTTCTCTCTCTTTTTTCTTTTTTATATTTTATTTATTTGTCAGAGAGAGACGGCGTGAGAGTGTGAGCACAAACACAGAGAACAGCAGGTAGAGGGAGAAGAAGGCTCCCCACTGAGCAAGGAGCCAGACGCCGGACTTGATCCTAGGACCCTGGGATCATGACCTGAGCTGAAGGCAAACACTTAACCAACTTAGCCACCCAGGCATCCCTTTAATTTTCTAAAGAAACTCTCTCCCTAAGTTTTCACTCCAGGCTTTCAGCACACTTATTGTTTGCCTCAATCATAATTTTTGCCCTGGGGAGTATTATGTTGTTATTTGCTTTACAGTGTTTTCAGGGAACACTTTCTGCATAGCTACTTTCCTGCCCTGATTAAGTGAAACAAAGGTAAGCACCCTGTCATAGTCCTTCAAGTTGGACAAGTTAGAATAGATAAGTTAGAATGGACAGACACAATTCTTTGAGAATAACGTCTGCTCTGCTCCTTTTGGAACTAGGGTCCAGAATTTCACACTGAGACCATGTCCTGACACTTTTTTTTTTAATATTTTATTTATTTACTTGACAGAAAGAAACACAGTGAGAGAGGGAACACAAGCAGGGGGAGTGAGAGAGGGAAAAGCAGGCTTCCCGCCGAGCAGGGAGCCAGATGCAGGGCTCGATCCCGGGTCTTCAGGATCATGACCTGAGCCAAAGGCAGTCGCTTCACCAACTGAGCCACCCAGGTGCCCCGTCCTGCCACTTTTAAGACTGCTGTTAAGGTGGGGGAGAAGGAAAAGTGATAGGACATTTCCTGCTATTCTTAGGTTGCCTCTTTTTTGATTTAGCATTTTTCTGGTTGCTGCAAACTTCTGATTATTTTCTAGAGTTCTGACAAAGCTGATTCTGATAGCTTTTGATTGATTTTTTTGGTGTTTCTGTGGAAGGACAAGACCTTGGAACAACCTATTGCTTAATTAATTTACATTTAGATTTCTGAAACATATGGAGTTTATGTTGGTATATAGCATGAAGTATGAATTCAGTTTTAATTTTTGTCAAATGACCACTCAGCTATGCCAACTTTACTTATGAAAAAAATCTATCCTGTGGGGCACCTGGGTGGCTCAGTGGGTTAAGCTTCTGTCTTCAGCTCAGACCATGATCTCAGGGTCCTGGGATGGAGGCCCGCACTGGGCTCTCTGCTCAGCAGGGAGCCTGCTTCCTCCTCTCTCTCTGCCTGCCTCTCTGCCTACTTGTGATCTCTCTCTCTGTCAAATAAATAAAAAAATAATTTAAAAAAAATCCATCTTGGAGTACCTGGGTAGCTCTGTTGATTAAGCCTCTGCCTTCAGCTCAGGTCATGACCTCAGGGTCCTGGGATTGAGCCCTGCATCGGGATTTCTGCTCAGTTTGGAGCCTGCTTCTCCCTCTTGGTCTGCTCCTCGTGCTCGCTCCCTCTCTAATAAACAAATAAAATCTTAAAAAAAAGAAGTCTGTCTTTCCCCCAGTATTTTTAAATGCTAACTTCATCTATTTCTAGATTTTCTATTTTGTTTGGTGTCTCTGTCTATTCATGTATGAATACAACAGCATTTTCATTATAGAAGTTTTATGGAATGTTACTTTTTTTTTTTAAGATTTTATTTATTTGACAGAGAGAAACACAGCCAGAGAGGGAACACAAGCAGGTTGAGTGAGAGAGGGAGAAGCAGGCCTCCCACCGAGCAGGGAGCCCAATGTGGGACTCGATCCCAGGTCTCCAGGATCATGACCTGAGCCGAAGGCAGTCGCTTAACCAACTGAGCCACCCAGGCACCCCATATGGTATGTTATAAAATCTGATAGGGCTAGTAACTTTTCATTATTCTGGGGTGTCTGGGTGGCTCAGTTGGTTAACTGCTTGCCTTTAGCTCAGGTCATAATCCCAGGGTTCTGGTATTGAGCCCCATGTGGGGCTCCCTGTTCAGTGGGGACTCTGCTTCTCCCTCTCCCTCTGCCCCTCCCCTCAGCTGTGTACACACACTCTCTCTCTCAAATAAGTAAAAAAATCTTTAAAAAAAAACTTCTCAAAACTTTTCAATTTGTCTGACTTTAGAAAAAAATTAGCATATTTATTGGAATCATGTTATATTTATAAATTAACTTGGGTAGTTAGGATGTTGAACTGGCCTACGCAATTAAACAATTTTTCAAGTCTAGTTCTGTGTCTTTTTAGAGCGCCTATCTTTTTTTTTTAAGATTTTATGTATTTATTTGACAGAGAGAGAGAGATCACAAGTAGGCAGAGAGGCAGGCAGAGAGAGAGGAGGAAGCAGGCTCCCTGCTGAGCAGAGAGCTGATGCAGCCCAATCCCAGGACCCTGAGATCATGCCCTGAGCCGAAGGCAGAGGCTTTAACCCACTGAGCCACCTAGGCACCCATGGAGCGCCGATCTTTTTGATTTACTACTTACATTCTAGGAAGGAGAGGTGTCGGGACAGAGACAGAGGTACGAGATAAGAGTGTTCTCCATACCTGCAGAGGCCTGTGCTTGGGCATCAGTATGGCGCTGGCAGACTCTACTCAGGAATTCAGTCACTTGACGCAGGGAAAGGGCGTTATGCAGTGTTTCCAGGGGATAGATGGTAGGCACCATGGAACACCCTTCAAATCCTGTTAGAAAAGAGATGGGCAAAGTCAGTGTTATTCCTGCCAGATATACCCCAACTGCCCAAGGAAGCATGGAGAGTCCCTGAGAGCCATCAGGAGAATTGTGGCTTTTGGAGTATGGGTATCCAAGATCTCAGGAGAGGGAACTCTTTAGAGCCCCTACAGGTGTTTGTTTCTCACCTCTAGATTCCTAAGAAATCTACGTGCTAAGGCCTCCAAGTGAATCAAATCACCCCTCCTACCCATGGAGAGCCTGCAATGACCCATGGAAAAATCAACAGAATTCCAATAGAGTAAGCACCTACATTGCTTTAGCTCTTTCTAGGGGAATAAAAAAAAGTCCAGAGGTAAGGGGTGAAATTGAAGGTCTAAATGAGGTAGGGACATCATGGAGCTGGGAAGAAACAGCGGATTTCAGGAATCATGTAAAGAGAACCGGATTAAGGAGGAGGGCATGGAATCAGAAGGGTTCATGCAGCTTTAGGATATGAGTAGAAAGGCTAGAATATCTGGAAGCAAGCTGGAGTGCATGCAGTACACATGAAGCTCAGCCAAGGAAACCACATGCATGAACAGGCGGGGGGATAGAAGTTCTTTCTTGGTCATTTCCATCACATCAAAGCTTCTCCCTTCTGCTCTCACTGGAAAACCCCAGACTTGCTAGGGTTTGTATCTTCCATCAGGAAAATGAGGCAAATCTCTAGGAAGAAGAATAAATACTAATTCTCTGTCTGAACCCAACAATTTCAATGTAGGTTCACCAGTCTGGGTAGGGTAAAGTGTAAATCTAAATATATAACCGTAAACATAGGGCCTGTTGATGAAATAAAATGTCCCCATTGGAGGATCAAGAAGCACACATCTGAAGGATTTTTTCATTCTGCAATCTTTCCTATGTCTCTTTATAACTCCTTAAAGAAACTAAGAGTAGGCAGGACAGCAATATCTAAGTAAGACATAGCCTCCTGGTCACTAATGACTAAAACCTATTATTCAAATGGATTACACCTGACCATCTTCTCACTCTGGCCCTTGTTTGCTTCAAAGACTCAATTAAGACCTTTGTGCCTCAATTGCCCCCTGTACTCTTGTGGCAGGAGCAGAGGAAAAGTACAGTCTCTAGCTCCTCAGAGTGGCTACTAGAAAAACGTTTGCATTTGAGGATGGTAGTAGCAGAGGGTTATAGAGACAAGAACGGATTTCAGGGCAAGAGACTACTCCTATACTGAACAGAACTGGGAATGGGTAACATCAGGACGCAGTAAGGAAGGAGAACAGTAAGGGGAAGAGCAGCCAATGCTTCAGCTACCAGGCAGTCTGGCTCCAATCCCATATCCAAGCAACTAAATGCAAGTCGCATAACCTTAGAGTAAACAGGAGAAAGGAATAGGTGGGCCCTCCTGCCAGAATCGCAATAAGCAAAGCAGTCAGTCCCAGCCAGGGCAGTGGCAGCAGCCGGCTTGGTGGCAGGGGGTACCGTAGAGGCACTCGGGGTCATCCTGGCCTGAGCGCAGCCAGTTCCGGAAGAGGCGCAGGTGGTAGGAGCACTGGTGCAGATGATGCGCCAGCGTGGCATCCAAGGAGACTGGCCGGCCCCCTGGACAGTCAGAGGAAAAACTGCGCAGCAACCGGACCACAGGGTGCTGGTCATCCAGCAGCTCTGGAGGGGAAGTGGGGGATCACGGCGGGAAGCACAAAGATAAAGAAAGAGAAGAGGGAGAGACAATGAGGGGGGCAATGAGTGGCACAAGCATTACTGGGAGATGGGGCCACTCAGCTCCAAGGTGAGCTAAGACAGAAGCAGAGATGGTCAGAACAACTAGGTATCTCTTGCGGGGAAGAAGACTGTCGGCATCACACTGAGTCTAAAAGAAGGGGCTAGTGAGGATTCATCACAAGGCCCTCCCCTCTTTCACCAAGCATAATTAAGTCAGTGTTTACAGACAGCAATCACATCATTCTGGATGGGGGTAATCTGGAAGTTTTATGCCTGGAGTCTTGATTAGCCACTCTGGGGTCCCTGTTTGTTCCTAGACAAACTTAGGGCCTGCTTCACAGATGAATGTATTTATAAAGTTAGTATAGAGAAGCAAAGATTGAAAGTCACTTAGAGAAGAGGGTCAAGAATGGTATAGGGTATTAAGGCAAAGTTTGAAGCTAAAAAGGTTCCTAAAGGCTCAGGCCAGGCCTTCTGGACGAGACTCAGCAATAGCCATAAACAGGGCTGGTATTAGGTAGATGGCAAAGGAGACTGACAGGACACCAGGTATAAAGGCCCTTTAAAACAGAGTATGTAAAAAACAGAATCAATATGTGAAAATGAAGATGCTGTCTAATCAGTCTTTACTCTTGTACAAACATATAGATTTAAAAGAAATGTTTGCATAAATCTCAGGATTCAGGGGACTCTGTATCCATTACAGAAGCAGGGATGGCTGAGAGATGTTCTGTCATTAAGGTAAAGAGACAGCACTGCCTTGTCTCCTTTCCAAAGCTAGGTCCAGGTTTTCCAGCTGCTATTTCAAAGCGAGATGTCACAGCAAAGAGATGGTGATGATGGGCCAGTAGAGTGCTTACTGTTGTCACTACTCTGCCATAAGCAACTGTAGACAGAGCATCCACACTGTCACTAGCGGGTCAGTCAAGCAAGATCTGACTATGGGATAGAGCCCTCATATTGTCCTAAGGAACAAACTGAATCTAGGTAATGTTCAGTAAGAAACATAATAGCCCCAAATTTCTCCTGATACCAACAGGGAGATCCCAGATTCTGGCTTCTCAAGCACTCTAGCTTCCAAACTCAAGTACAAGAAGAATGGCGGAAGACCCCCAAGGAAGTGCACAGGGTGTTGGAGGAGATCTTGAATTTACTCTCCTGTACTCTACTGAATTATCCAGGTTTTTCTTCTTCTTTTCCTTTTGGTTGAATTCATCTCTTCTTCAACTGGTAAGGCTGCTAATCAAAGCTTCAGGGAACAAGAGATATATAGGTTGGAGGACCTGTTTTATGGATCTGGATCCTTTGTCACAAAGCCTAAGAACTAGGAGATCAGTGATTTAACTCTGATTTCAGGGGCCCAATTTCCCAGTACTATATTCTATACTCTAAGTAACACATCTGCTAAGTCCAAGTCCAAGGCTGTGGGACTGGGGCTGGTACATGAGGTTCTACTCTGGGGATGACTGTGGCACATGAAGGCCAGAAGAATTTGAAACTAAATGTGGAGGCACAGCCACACCACTCTGAAAGGGGAGCTCCTATCACAGGCACAGTTGGGAGCTGGGGCGGGGGGAGGGGGCGGTTAGCCAACTTAGAGAAATTTCATCAGTGCCTAGTGGAGAGGCATGGCCAGACTGGGCTAAAACCTAGCAGTTGCCATTAGCTAAGGAGTTTTTTCCAACCAGGAAGCCTGGCTAATTTTACCTCCTTTGGAGAGACTTAGGTGCTTGGACAGAAGAAAACCATGTATAAGAAAACTAGATTTACCAGGTGCCTGGGTAGCTCAGTGGGTTGGGCCTCTGCCTTCGGCTCAGGTTATGATCTCAGGGTCCTGAGATCGAGGCCCATATCGGGTCTCTGCTCAGCAGGGAGCCTGCTTCCTCCTCTCTCTCTGCCTGCCTCTCTGCCTACTTGTGATCTCTCTATCAAATAAATAAATAAAATCTTTTTAAAAAAAAGGGAAAACTTGATTTATCTTGAAAACAAGATACAAGGCAGAGAGAAACTAAGAATATAAAGGATAAAACAGGGATTAAGTCCTGGGTTCCCCTGCCATGCCCTACAAAGAAACCACTGCCCTTCAGTTTTTGGTTTACACAGATCTCTAAACTCTCCCACCTTAGAATGGCCAGACCAGTTCTTCAATATTTTTGAAGTATTTTTTTTAAGGATTTTATTTATTTATTTGACAGAGAGAAACACAGCCAGAGAGGGAACACAAGCAGGGGGAGTGAGAGAGGGAGAAGCAGGCTTCCCGCTGAGCAGGGAGCCTGATGCGGGGCTTGATCCTGGGTCTCCAGGATCATGACCTGAGCCGAAGGCAGCCGCTTAACCAACTGAACCACCCAGGTGCCCCAATATTTTTGAAATATTATTCATTCCTAAGCTCCCCCCAGAATTCCCAGGACACATCTCAACTTCCACTTCAAGCTTCTCTGAGATACCAGTGTCTCAGGTAGACTGGGGCTACAGGGAAACTGTGTGGTAATTCATGCTATATAATTCAAGGTACAATCCCTTTTCCTTTACCTACTGCCTCCTACTTTTGTTTTTCTTTATCCCAAATCAATCTGGACTCCTGTTTTCTAGGCCCAGGCCCTAAGTTAGTAGTAACACAAAGCAGATGTCAGGAGCACAAGAGCCACATAAAGTACACACAACGATAGGCGATAAGAATATGGTGACGGAAAACTATAAACTCAAGACCAGTACCCTTAGGGGCATGTTTGGGAACTGGGAACTTCAGCAGCATTGCTCCATAAGAGAAACAAATTAGTCATTCATTCCAACAAAGAGTTGGAGAAAAAACAGGAAGATCAAAATTGTGTAAGTTGAGGAGAAGGAGGGGAAAAAAAGAAGACATGGAGATGATACAGGAAATACTATTCTCTTCCTAAGAAGAACCACTGTTATATTTATACAAAGCCCAGCAGTCATGTGATGGGAAAGGGAAGGGTTTAATTAATGTTTTGGGGATGATGCTGGAAAAAGTGACAGAATGGTGATGATGGTGACCATGGACACAAGTCCCTGAGTTGCCACACAGATAGGGCAGCCAGGCTGCAGCCAAGACTAAAGTCTGTCACAACAAAGGGTAGGCCCCAAGAGGGACACTTAGTGAGTGGGTCACTCAGAGACAGCATGTTGTCAACACTGTGGAAGGCAGAGGCAAAATCAGTGTCAGAACTCAGAGGTTAAGTGTCTGAAGGTGACATGAGGGGGAATGACTTGAGTCAGAAGCAAACGTACCGTTAGTCGGATGCTTTGCAAACGACACAGAAAATCGTTTTACGGCCGGGACAAACAAGAGCTCTGGAGAGAAAAGACATCATGGGGATTATACCCACCCCTGTCCCCACCCTCTGCTCTGGAATTTGCCTGCAATATACTCTGTTCTTTACAGTACATGACCTGCTCCCACCGCCCCTTCCTGACTACCACGTTTCAATCTTCTCCCTTGATAAATCTCCTTGTAGGAATTTGTGTGTCATCTCTACCACAATATGGCCCCACAAACAACCCTAATTTCACTACCACATCCTCTTTCTGGTCATTTGGAAATAAAATCTGTGTAAAACCTTTCATCCCTTCCCCCAATCTCTTTCCATATCATCTTTCCTGCCTTGGCTGAGCAACTTCGCCATCCCTGATTTCCTAGAATCGAATCAAGACTCCACAGCATTTTTCCTGACCCTGGATCATCCTCCTTGGTCCTTACTCCTACAGGCCAGAATCCAGGAAAGAATACAGAGGTGGAGTAAACTGAGGTAGCAGGGTTGTATGTGGGAGATTATGAAGGGATAAGCATAAATAAGTAGTATTTATTGCATTGAGAGGGAATGCAAATGGAGGGGTGGATGGGGTCTTGGCTCCTTCTCCCCTCTGCAATTGATGAAGCGACTTGTTACAGAGCCAGTGTCAGTGCCATCTTAAGTATGAATGGTTCTTGAGCTGTGTTCTGTGCTGGGGGACAAATTGAGAAAAGAGTTGCCCCCCAAAACCCACCCACATACCATCTCGGTGCTTCAGACTGGCAGGTGGTAGCTTTTTGCCATGGCTGCGGGCGTAGTCCTGAAGATTCGGGGCGCTGGAGGAGCCGCCCAGCACTGTGGTGCTGAACAGCCCTGTGCACTGTGAGCCTGCAAGGCCGGGAGTGCATTAGTAGCCACACAAGCTGCGATGACCACACAGCAGTACACACAACTTCATAGGGCGACGTGAAGACACAAACACATAGTCACTCAGAGCCACCACTATGTGGCCACTGCACATAATCACAAACACATTTCACTACTCTCTGTAGCTATACTGGGCAAGCAAAGTAGGGATTCCGCTGAAGATCCACATGGTAGATACAAAAGGCCACTACAAATACAGGGTTAGTCATATTAGGGGACTCAGTTACTGAAAAGGGTAGACTATGCTCTCCACATACATCTTAGGGATGCTAAAGGAATACGTAGATCTCTCTAGATTAAATCCAGTTCTCCTTACCCTGAGTATAGAGTTTGAAGAACCCAGAACTATAGTCCCTTATAGACTTAAAAGGAAAGAAGTCTGACTGAAACCAGAGACTAGGTTTTGAGCACTCAGCTCAAATTCCAAATTCGTGTAAATTCCAATTACTCCTAAGTCCTTCCATTCCCTTCCTTCTATCTCTCTTCAAGCCTTTTTTACTTTTCTCAAGAAAAGAAGTATGAGACTCACTGAATTTTTAAAGTTGGAAGGAACTCAAAGATCATGCAGTACAATCTTCTCATTTGAGAGGTAAAGAAACTGAGATTCAAAAGGGATCGCATTTGCTCAAGTTCCTAGAAGCTCAACTAGACTGGAATCCAGGTCTCCTGATTCTGAAGATCAATTGTGTTCAGTTAGAAAAGAAACAATTATTTTTTTTATCAAGAAGAAATAGAGCATTGTTTCTGAAGTGAAGACAGACACAAACTGAAAACATGTGAAGAGTCAGGTGATTACATGGAGGGCAGGCCTACTATGTGCTGAGGACCCTATTAAGAAGGAGGACCTGGTAAATAGGAAACAATAAAAAAAATACATGTTTTTTCTGTTCTCAAGTTTATTGCCTTATAAGCCCTATGCTCAAAGCCAGATGCCTACACATATAAGTTCAAAGAAAGCAAAGGGAGCTCTATTGCCCATCAGAGAAGTAAATAAAATCTTAAAAATCTCTGAAGCAAATAAACTAGTCAATGCTCCAAATACAACTGAGAATAGGGTTGGGGCTCTATAGTCCCCTTTTCTACTATAGTTCTTGAGGACGGAGTGGGAGGAAGAGACAATACTGATACCCAGTTTCCGTAATTTGGCTGTCTACTTCCAAATCCATCTTAGCCAAGAACCTGGGCTTGGCTTGAGAACTTAACATAGCAGAGATGGACAGAATGGAAAAAAAGTCCACTTCCTTTGAGGTCAGAAAGAAAGGGCCATGGTTTGAGGGGTCCCAGCATTTCAAGGTCATTATGGAAATTAAGAAAGCTCCAATGACTAATAATCTGGAATTCAAGATTGCTGCTCTATGCAGCAACTTTTCCTACCTTTCATGTGTAAATTGGCTCTAGAATGAGGTTCCAGAGAGTAATAAAGGCTTTAAATTGGTCTACTTTTCTTCAGAGAAGCTGAAACTAGCTGGCTTTCTCTCAGGCCACCAGAGCTTTGTTCTACATTTACTTCCTTCACAAAATAATTTTCTGGTGCAGTCCTGCCAGTCCTGCCCTGTCCAGTCCTAGGATCATCTCCGACGGCGGTGTCTACCTTACCATCTCCTGTCAACCAGTCCCACATTCACTGTCTTGTTCTTGACAGTATTCCTACCTAACTGGGCCAGACACAACTATCCTCATTTCCAGCTTACCTGAAACTGATTCTTTACTGAAACTTCTGGGAAGTTCTATACATCTGTCATTCATTTTTCATGCCCCAATTCGTCTACCTCATTTCAAGGATCTAGAAGGCCAGCTACTCCCATAAAATTCGCCAGGAAAAGTTACCAAAACCTTTTTCCCCGTTGCTGGTTCAAAAGCTAACCATTTTGCAGCCAAGAAATTGGGTGTCAAGGACAAAAGTAACAGAAAAATGAAAGGAGATAAAGAATAATAGGACAAGATAGAAGCTGGAGGACCAAGTCCAGACCCCACACAATTGTCTCCAATGTCCAACTTACTGACAAGACCCTGTGTTCAAAGATAGCCCCTCCCGAGGACCACTCCCCACTCCCAAAGAATACAATACCCTCTGAGGCTTGGTCCTTCCTGCAGTCTGTGTTCTTAGGAAAGGTTGAATGATGTTCTCCACCCCTCTCCGGGAATCAAAAAAATCAAGAGACATTCCCTCAAAGTCCTGAGAGAAGCCTCTGCCACTACACCAGTCTCAGATATGTCCCTCAAATTTCAGGAAGGAAGGAAAAAAAATTACAGAATTAGGCGAGGATGAAGGAGAGGGCATGGAGGTAGGAGGGGCCAGAGCAGGGATACAATAAACACAGGTCTCAGAGGAAGACGTGACACAAGTTCTCTAAATAAAGAACAGACACTTATGAGGAGGTCACAAGTACCTCTCTAGTTTTGTCTCTGATAACTCTGAAGTATCAGAGTTGCCATGGTCCCTTAAGGTCTGGGCTAGACCAGGAGGACAGATAAGGGATGAGAGGGGAAGCCAGAAAAATGCCCTTAAGCCAGAGAAATGGGGGTGGGTATAAAAAAACTGAAAGACAAACACCTTCCTGGAATGGAAACAATCATCTAGGATCAAAGTTCACACCGAAACATGGCTTCTCCCAATTCATCCTCCCTAGCCCCCTACCAACAATTCTATTGACAGATGACCCCACCACCGGTGACAGCAAAACCTTTTAGAACAGATAGACCCCCCCCTTCCCAACAACAGGTGAAATGCTGGAAAACCATACCTAGGCCACTCTGCTTCATCTCTGTTGGTGGCCGTGCAGATGAAAAGAGCCGGTAGCCACCAGGCCTCGAGGATGAAGTCTCAGAAAGCACCTGGAGAAAAAGGATTCTATATTATCATTTTGCCACCTCAACCAAGAAGTCTAAAACCCAGGCCCCGAATTCCTGCCCCTATAAAGTCAAGCAATGTCAGAAAGTCTGGAAGAACCAAAGGATTTTTAGTGGGGAAAAAGAATGAAAAGGGAGTGGAGAGTGAACTTTGCAGAGGGAACTGGCCAGGGAACCCTATATGCCAGATGGCACTTTTATTTCCAAGATGCCTGTCCCCACAGACCTTCTATCCCAAATCTGATAAATCATTATTCAACCATTCATTTCTCAGCAGAGAAGTGTTCCTTAATTTCATATATCCCTCCACAGGACTCAGAAAGCCAATCACAATAAATGAGCCATGATAAGAAGGGAAGTCTGGCTACTTTCTTCTCTTCCCATGGGACAGCTGTGGTTATGGCAACCACACTCGGTTTCTTATCTGCACCAAGAAACCCTCCCCTCCACGTCTGGTGACACGAAACAAATTTCTTAAAAGGCTTCAAGGGCCTAATCACATGAATCCCAACACACACATATCCCACCACCCCCAGTGTTCTGGGTCCCTCGATCCCAAAAGGCAAAGATAGAAGCAGGAAAGGAAGATGAAGTAGGGAGGGACACCTGTGTGCAGGATGCCAGGTGGGTGGTGGACACAGCCCGGGGCTGTAGGCCGATGGCTGGGGAAGGCCTGGGGAGGTCTCCTGACCTCCTGCGGCGCCGTCCCCGCAAGGGGATCAGGTCCAGGTTCCCCGTGCACTGCATGTTCATGACCTGCAATCAGACCGGGTGAAAAGCCGGTCACAGCTCCTTTAACTCCCAGGCTCCCAAAAGCCCCAGTGCCCATTGGGCAGAGCTAGTTCTAGGCCTGGAGAGGATGATCACCTAGGGCACAGCTGCTATGAAGGTCACAGATTTTGTATTCTAAAACTGCCCAAAATATGAAGTGACAAGAGGAGAAGGGATGGAGGGAAGGGCTGTAGACAATAAGCATAAGAATACCAATGCCTATACCTATAGAGTAAGGAAAGGAAATATTAATATTAAAAGGCTGTGTGATCAAGGAGTAGAGAAAGGATTTTTTTGCAAAGCTGGGGAGCACATCTTGGGCAGCCACCATCCTGGATGAGCCATAGTATAAGCAATACAAGCAACTAAAAGGAAGAAACATGATTATAATAGGAAGCTTCCTGTAGGCCAAGAAAAAAGCCAACCCACCAAGCCTGAGAGATGATAAACAGAGAGCTCTGTTTTGCCTATGTCTCTCGACTGATTAAACCAAAAGAAAAAAACAGGGTTAAGCACAACAGTGCCAGAGAGACTGGCAGACCATGTGAATGGGGAAGACATTTAGATGTGGAGAAGCAGTTTACTGATAGAAGATTATATGTCATTCTTGTCCACTTGATCAATCCACATGAGTCGGTAGGGTACTAGTGTACTGCGGATACTAAGTTAACTTACACCTCAAAGAGAAAACAATGCCTACCCCTCCTAAAAAAGCTCTGAGCATTCGTAACATCAAACCTACCGTAAAATAATCAGGAAGAAAAGAATAAGCCCAAAACAGACTAGTTTGTTTTCTCAGCTTTCTCCAAAATCTGAACTATAAACCTCTGGCTGAACCTATATAAGCTAGTTACAGATTCTTCTGAGATATTCCTAAAATGAAAGACCAATTCTTTTAAGACAGAGCTGGTACAGAGCCAGGTGAATAGATTTATCTGTCAAAGCAGGTCCCAAATCAGACAGTCAGATTCCCTGAGACAGGGATAAATCATGGGGTCAAAAAGAATGTCACTGAGCCGAAGAGGGGGAAAAGATATTTCCAAGAAAGAAGACATGAACAAAAACATCATCATAGTTAGCTGGACACAATGTGACATTTACAACAGTTCCTCCTCCTAGGCTAGAGAACTAGAACCAGGCCTAGAGACAAACTCCAAAAATAGCGGACACAGGCTCAGGCTGATAACCCGCCTCATCAGAACAGAGGGAAGATAAAGAGCCCTTCAGACTTGCTTCCCTCACTGGGAGGAGTACAGATAACCCTAAAAGGATGACATTAAAGCGTCATGTAATTGCTCCTGTCTGAGCTGTAATTTTACCCAAAGCAACAAAGAGATGGAGAGAGTCAGGCCTTTAATAGTTATTGTTTTATTATTATAGTTACTCTTTACTGAGCATCTATATGGTAGATATTACTTGAGTTTAATAGATGAGAAACTGAAGCTTGGAGAAATAACCTGTCCAAGGTCACACAGCTTCTACGTATCAGACTGGGAGTTTAACCCACAGATCATGCTGTTTCTGCTATATTTCTTTTTATTTTTTTTAAAGATCTTATTTATTTATTTGACAGAGAGAATCACAGCCAGGGAGGGAACACAAGCAGAGGGAGAGAGAGAGGGAGAAGCAGGCTTCCCGCCGAGCAGGGAGCCTGATGCGGGGCTCGATTCCAGGACTCTGGGATCATGACCTGAGCCGAAGGCAGACGCTTAATGCCTGAGCCACCCAGGCGCCCCTATATTTCCTTTTAAAGAACAGCCTTTTCAAATTCATCCAGAGGCCTCCTCCTCAATCTCATCTCTTCAAACCCTGTCTCTCAGGCACCTCTCACTGGCATCTCTTCAACCTCAGAAGTAGCAACCAGCTTAAAGGAGCTTTACTGGGAGACAGGCTGTGAAAGAGAAATCAAAACATGTCCAGCAGGGACAGGAGGGCTCTGCTTAAGGTTCCAAGAACCCTCAAGGGCGTTCAGAGGCTCCTGGGCATTGCCCTATGAGCAATCCCAGCACTTCTCTCTCCCAAGCCCCTCCCATTACCTCCATGGAGCCGGCTTTTCGGTTACGAATGAGGGGTGATCTCCTTGGGAGGCCAGGGCCCTCAGGGGGCTGGGGTGAAGTCTGCAACGCCCGGTCTGCTTCATCCGATGCCTTCCCTGGGCACAGATTCTCCATGCTGCCTTGGTCTGTTTTCATCTCTTCATTCTACCCAACAATGGGAACAGATCAGAAAGATGTTAATGGCCTCCAGTCTCCTAATCCCAGACTTCCCAATCGTTTTACCTCCTTATACTATTTCCAAGTTTTCCGTAAGATGCTTCCTAAATCCTCCAATCTGAAATCCCAGCATTCGGACCCACCTCAGAAGAAGCTGGACGGAATCCACAGCCCGTTGGGGCACTGCCTTCTTCCTCAACACCTTTTACTCCAGGACTGAAGTGTAGCTCTACATGGAATCGCTCCTCTGAGAAGGGATCCTATGGGGCATCAACAAAGGAGCAGTGGGAAAGTTTGATATGGTGGTGGAAGACCACGCACGGACAATAGAGAGGAACACAGAGGATACATCCTCCTAGGGCTGAGGTTTCAGTGTCTTACTCCATTCTGGGCCTGATCTACTATAGCCTCCCTTTTACTGTCGTCTAGCGTTAAAGGACCCTCACTCCCTCACCTCTACCATTTGAGATCCACCACCCACATGACTTTCTAGCCCCAGTTCCACAGCTCTTTCCATCCATCTCCCACAGTCATTCAGTTTTGCTACAGCACTCGACACATACATACGATGTACACATATATACAACACCACACTTATCTTTGTGGAGCCAGATGAAAAAGGTATAATAATGTTTGAGAGAAAAAGACTCATTATAACATCAACCCAAATTCTATACTCTCCCTAATGCACAGCTATGTTCTATGTTATCTCTCTGGGCTCAACACCAATCCCAAACATTTGATCTGTTCCAGTTGGAACCTCCAGGCTCCTCTCTGTGACATGCTGTGCTGGGGTAGCACACCTAGCTGAGTTCTACAAGTTATAAGGATTGGAAAGTTTCTTTCTAAAATGGGAAGGAGGAGAAAGAAGGGGCACCTTCCTCACCCCACCCTGTTAGCTCCTCACCCGTGTATTGTCCTCATAAAGCATGATGACAATCTGGGTCATATAGTTGAGCTCTGAGATGGCACTGAGATAAGCCAAAGCTCTCTGCCATTGTGCATCCTGGGTCTCCTACAGAACACAAGAAGAAGAAAACTAATGCCTAAGGACAAGGGAGTCAAGGAAGGGGCAGGAAGACAAAGAGAATACAGAAAGCTTGCAGTAAAAAAGAAACAGGAGGAGAGTAAAAAAAATGCTGGAAAAAAACGTTCATAGGTTGAAGGAAGAAAGATCCTTACATCAAGAAGTCCCCCATAACGGAAGACACTGAGTAGGGAGTGGACGTGGCTTTCACTGGTGAAATAGAGACGTGTTCGAACATGGCGGCCTGGGGAGAGCACCCCTCGGGAGTACCTAAGGTAAGAGCTAAGTCATTCACACCGTCACATAACCCTCCTCCCACCCCTCCACAGACTCCTTCCTCCCATCTCAAACACTTCTCTCCTTTCCACCCCAGGATCCCTTCTATTCTTAGCTCCTTCCCCAAGCTGTCCCAGCTTGTTTTCCCCCAAGGGCTCCCTGCACGCCCCTCCCTCCATCCAGCACCCCTCCCAGCCCTCCCTCACAGGGGATGCAGCTTGTTGACAGACTCATCCTCGTGGGTTCTCTGCAGGTCAAGTAGTATCTTCCGCAACAGTGGAAGACAGAAGCCCACAGCAATTTCCAGTT
Organism: Spilogale gracilis; assembly: GCA_004023965.1. Taxonomy (NCBI): domain Eukaryota; kingdom Metazoa; phylum Chordata; class Mammalia; order Carnivora; family Mephitidae; genus Spilogale; species Spilogale gracilis. Next base: position 77,059 of record PITA01009361.1, read on the forward strand.
TCTCCTCCCGACTGATTCCATATTCCTAGGGTTCACAGGCCAGGAATAAGTATCTCAGTGAATCTTGTTTCCCTCTTGCCTCATACTTCTAGGCCCAAGACGATGTCTTCCTTCACCTCAAGTCTAGGGTTTCTTTCATATCCACCACATTCCCCCTCTCCAGGTTTCTCCTCAGCTACCCTCTTCCACTTGCTCAGAGCCAGAGCAGAGCCTGAGAATTATAGCAACTCAACTTACTCTTTCTCTAAGTTTCTCTCCCCTGGTCCCCACACCATCCCTCCTTTTTGCCTTTCTCCCCTTCCTTTCCCAGTGCCCATACCCCTAGGCTATGAGACACACCTGGGGAATGACCACATCAGCCAATGCCTTAGAGAGACGTAGCAACTCTGCTGTGCCTTGAAGTCCCAGACTCCCATTGTGCTGCACATCATACTTCACACAGTCATAGATGTCAGGGATCTTACTGATATCATAGCGCCCACTCTTCTGTCTAAAGTCACGCTCCAGTTTGCTCCAACGCTGTAGCATGAGCTCTAGGGTCTCACTGTGGTAGAGTTGCAGGTCTGGAAGAAAGATGAACAGTCAGAAAGAGCCACAGATGTTATCTCTAACGAAAGACCCTAAAAAACCTGCAGTAGAATCAGAGGGCTGAGACTGCCTTGTTTCAGACAGTTAGGAGAGGACACAGGAGTGCCCGAGGAACCCACTCATACCTGAAACTTGAGGGAAGATAGCAATATTCATACCCACCTACAGATCTGGGGTCCTGCATCCGTTCCCGGATCTGGTGAGTGAGGTTTTCAATCAGGGCAAAGACCTGATCACAGACCTTCACAGGATTCTGGATGACAGCCATGGAGTTGAGGAGGGAAGTGCTGCCGGTGGGAGCCAGCTACAGGGAACAGAGAGATGCAAAGCAAAACGGGCTCTGTATAAATTGCCCAGAAGCCTGCGAGCTTATTACAGAAACTACCTGAAAGTAAGATCTGTTTTATAGGCTCACTCTAATGAGGATTCTTAGGGTATGGGGCATATTATCAGTTCTAGCATGAGGTGGCTGCTCTAACACAGTCATCTAAGAAGTGTTGAGGGTAAAAGTCTTGGGATGCAGAGGAAATAAAATAGACCTAGGTTCCTTTTTTTAAGAGAGGGGGAGAGAGAGGGCTGGGGAGGGACAGAGGGAGAGACTCTTAAGTGGGCTCCATGTCCAGCATCGGCGCCCCTCCAATAAAAGAACTTCGCTCAGGGCGCCTGGGTGGCTCAGTCGCTTAAGCATCCAACTCCTGGTTTTGGCATGCCTTGCTGTCTTGGAGTAGTGAGACTGAGCCCCATGCTGGGCTC
>PITA01009362.1:0-78261 GCA_004023965.1 Spilogale gracilis
GCCAAGAAGAGAAAGTCAAGTATCTCATGGTCTCACTTACTTGCGGTGCATGAGGGGCAAACTGGAGGACAGTGGCAGAAGGAAAGCAAATGGGAACTAGGGTAATCTAGGGAGGGAAACGAAACAACAGAGATTTTGAACACAGAAACAAACTGAGGGACTTGGAGGGAGGGGGGTGGAGGGATGGGAGAGCCTGGTGCTGGGTACTGGGGACACCTAAAGCGGGGAGCACTGGGTGTGGGGAATGGGGAATGAATCTTGAAACACTGGAAAAAAAAAATTTAGTAACAATAAAAAAAAAAAAAAAAAAAAAGAGCTGCATTTTGGAACACAGCAGGGTCAGTGATTCCCATTCTTCTCCATTCAGCTATGATTAAAACAGCAAAGTAACAGGATGACTTCAAGTTCCCAAACAGCCTTATGGAGCAAAGCTTCTCCATCAGCTTGAACTGCCCAGAGTGTTCTGTGATAATGTAATGAATTATTATCTTATCAACCGCACTATTTTTAGATTCTTTGTTAAGATAGCTTAGTTTTTCTCCTAATATACTTATCATTTAAATGATCATTCTCAACATGAGATTACAGCTGTTCACATTATTGGCATGCAGATTCAACATTATAATGTGGAAAAATTTTGTGGTATTTTGGTTAGTTTTTAACAAGCTTCTTATTAAAGTTTGTTTTGCTCACATTCTTACTAATTGTAAGTAGCACATATCTATTTACATAAAGACAAATGAAAAATTGTATTTTAAGTAAATTTCATGGATTTTGCCCGATTGTTTAGCAAGTTCTTATGCTGTGTAATGTGAGAACATTAGATTTTATAACATCTGTGAATGTGTTTAATATAACCTAGACATGAAGGGCTAACTGTGAGGGAAGAAACCTCCTCACTTGCACTTACCAACAGTCTGTCTACAGTCAACACATGTGAAAAAGATTCAATCAATTTTTTTTATTCAATATAGCTGATATTATTTATTTATGGATTTATTCATTTATGATTTATTTATTCATATTTGAGAGAGAGAGAGAGAGCAGGGGGGAGGACAGAGATAGAGGGATAGAATCTCAACCAAGATTTCCTAATGGGCATAGACTCTGACATGGTGCTCCATCCCAGAATCCTGAGATCATAACCTAAGTCAAAATCAAGAATCAGATGCTTAAACCACTGAGCCACTCAGATGTTCCTAGATATTATAAGATATGATTTAAAGGGAGCTGGTGTAAAGGATTTCTGCTATTCATTAATCAGTAAACCTCACCTTTGGATATCTCCAACTCAATCACAAAGTTTTTTTGGTTCCTGTCTTGTGAAATCTTTTTTTTTTTCTACAGACTGAACAATTTCTTTCATATTTCACAATAGTTCAACTTTGCTTCTTTCTTAATACTATTAGGTATCAAAGCAAGAAGCCCGACAGTTAGCTTATACTATCACATTCTCCTAGAAAGCATTCCAGCAACCACTATGATCAGTCAAACCTATCACCTCTGGTTCCCAATGCCCATACTTAAGAACTTAACCCATTTATTGTGTAAAAAATGTGAAATTTCATCGTGTTCTCTTCCATACTAGTCTTAAAATATATCCACTTATCCTCTGTACTTCTCTGTCAAAAACCTGATTCCCCTGCCCTTGATTATGGACTGGACTTAGTGACTTACTTTTATAGACTGAATATGTCATAAGTAATAGCATGTGACATCCAGGTGTACATCATAAAGTCTACTTTCCGTCTTTTCTCTCTTTCTGGAAAAATGTACTCTAAGGAAGCCAACTGTCATGTTGTAAAGACACCAACAGTCCTTTAGAGAGGTGGGCATGGGAAGAAACAGATCTTTCACTTCTATTTTTTTTAATTTTTTTTAAAGATTTTATTCATTTATTTGATAGAGAGAGATCACAAATAGGTAGAGAGAGCAGAGGAAACAGGCTCCCTGCTGAGCAGAGAGCCCGATGTGGGCTTCGATCCCAGGACCCTGAGATCATGACCTGAGCTGAAGACAGAGGCTTTAACCCACTGAGCCACCCAGGTGCCCAGATCTTTCACTTTTAGCAAAAGTGAATGAACTATCATGAAAGTAAATCTTATATAACCTTAGCTGACATTTCAAATGACTGCTGACCTTGGCCACAACCATATGACATACCCTGAGATAGAGAACCTAACTAAGCTGCTCCTGAATTCCTAACCCTTGGTAATTGTTAAATTGTTTGCTGTTTAAACCTATAGGTAATAAAGTGTCTTGTTAAGCTGCAATAAGTTACTGTTATCTTTAGAGATAATTTTAAAGTAAAATTAATATTGGATTAGAGAGATGACAGATACAAAATGTTTAGATTTGTACAGGAGGTAACCATGATCACTTTTCCTTTCTTTGGAATCATTTGGAGGACCATTATCCATTCAAGTTTAGGGAGCTGATTTACATTCAAATAAATTGTGATTTTGTTTTATACTTATATCTGTCATTATTTTTTCTAAGGCAGGTCTGTTTCCTATTCAGTAGAGTGCAGTATGCCTACCTCCGCCATCCCTTTGGTGTTTCTAACAAAAACAAATTTCAGCAGAAAGTCATTTTATTCAACTTGACTTCATCATAATGAGGGTAAAATTTTTCATCTTCAGATAAAGAACCAAAAGAAAGAGAATCCTACTCAACTTTTTAAATGATCCAGCTGCACTTTTGCACTATCCTCAATTCTCACTTTTTCTTCAGAATCATCATGTCATTTAAGTTTATGTCATGTTGAGGGTTTAATCTATAAAATCATTTGTTGCCTCAAAGCTCTTGACACTAAAATAGATGGTAATGTCTTTACATTGGTTGTTTCTGTCTGATTTATGTCTTTTGAGATACACTTTTCATTTCTACACTTTTGTTACAATTTGACATGCTGTGGAGGATATTGCAATTATGCTTCATACTCGTGAATAATTTGCAAAAATTGAGTCTGATGATAACAATACAATTCAGTGGATAGTTGTTCAAAATTTTAATACCATAAAGGTATGGTCTCCTAGTCATCTGTCCAAGGACAGAATTGCATAATTATGTTAAATCATTTAAACAATTCTGTAAAAAAAGGCATGAAAGGACCAATAGGAAAATGTGTTAGCAAAAACAGTAAATGCCAACAGGCTAATGTTCCCTTTTATAAATCAGTTTTCAAAACAACACACAGTTCAGTTGCATAAAACTGAAGTTCTAGCTTATTGGTAGGCTAAGCTGGAAATAGTTTGAGAGCCCCCAAAACATACCTATAAGAAATACAGACTACATATTTCTTGTATGAAGTTAATTTCAGAGTGAATCAGGTAAGCCGAGCTCAGTGAGAATACATGTGTACTTATTATAAAACTAAGTAAATAATTTGAAAAAATCCACTCTCTTTTTTTCAAGTTTTTAGTTAAATTGCAGTTAGTCAATATACAGTATAATATTAGTTTCAGGTAGAATCTAGTGATTCACCGTTTACGTGCAGTATCTGGTGTACATCACAGCAAGTGTACTACTTAGTCCCCATCACCTATATCACATTCCCTTCCCCACCACCACCACCCACCTCTTTCTGATAACCATCAGTTTGTTTGCTATAGTTAAAAGTCTGTTTTTTGGTTTGCCTCACTCTCTTTGTTTATTCCCCTTGCTCTTTTGCTTCGTTTCTTAAATTCCACATATGAATGAAATTATATGGTGTTTGTCTTTCTCTGACTGACTTATTTCACTTGGCATGATACTCTCCTGCTCTATACCTGTCATTGTAAATGGCAAGATTTCATTAATTTATCACAATAATATTCCATTGTATATACATATAAATGCACATATATGTACTATATATTTATATATAGTATAAATATATACTATATGTATATAAATGTGTATATATACTATATATGTGTATGGTATATATACATACACCACATCTTCTTTATGCATTCATGTCTATGGACACTTGGGCTATTTCCATAATATGGCTGTGATAGATAATGCTGCTATAAACATAAGGGTGCATATATCCTTTTGAATTAGTAATTTTGTATTCTTTAGATAAATACCTACTCACAATGCCATTGCTGGCTCATAGGCTAGAGTAGTTCAATATTTGCAAATCAATATCTGCAAATTAATGTGATACATCACATTAATAAGAGACAGGAAAAGAATTATATGATAATTTCAACAGATTCAGAGAAAACATTTGACAAATTATAACATCTATTCATGATAAAAATCCTCAAAATAGGGATAGAAAGAACACACCTCAACATCATAAAGGCCATATATGAAAAACCCAAAACTAATATCATCATCAATTGGGAAAAACTGAGAGGATTTTCTCTATAGTTAGGAATAATACAAGGATGTCCACTCACAACTGTTATTTAACATAGTACTGGAAATCCTAGCCACAATAATCAGACAACAACAACAACAACAACAAGGACAACAAAATAGATGGCATCTAAATCCAAAACGAAGAAGTACATCTTCCCCTACTTGCAGACGACATGATACTCTATGTAGAAAACTTAGACTCTAATCAAAAAACTGCTAGAACTGATAAATGAATTCAGTAAAGTCACAGGTTACAAAATCAACATACAGAAATCTGTTGCATTTTTATACACCAATACTGAAGCAGCAGAAAGAGAAATTATGCAATTAATACCACTAGAATTGCACCCAAAACCGTAAGATACCCAGGAATAAACATAACCAAAGAGGTAAAAGATCTGTACTCTGAAAAATAGGAAACATTTATGAAAGAAACTGGAGCTGAAACAAAGAAATGGACAACTATTCCATGTTCTTGGACTGAAAGAACAAATATTGTTAGAATGTCTATAGTATCCAGGGAATCTATACATTTAATGCAATCCCTATCAAAATATCAACAGCATTTTTTCACAGAGCTAGAAAAAACAATCCTGAAACTTGTATGAAACCACAAAAGATTCTGAATAGCCAAAGCAAACTTGAAAAAGAAAAGCAAAATAGGAGGCATCACAATTCCAGATTTCAAGTTATATTATAAAGCTGTAGTAATATAGCAGTATGGTACAGGCACAAAAACAAACACATAGGTCAGTGGAACAGAATAGAAAACCTAGAAATGGGCCAACAACAATATGGTCATTTAATCTTTGACAAAACAGGAAAGAAAACCCAATAGGAAAAAGGCAATCTGTTTAACAAATGGTGTTGGGAAAACTGGACAGCAATAGGCAAAAGAATGATACTGACCACATTCTTATACCTTACACAGAAATAAATTCAAAAAAATCTATTTTTAATTGAAAGGTGATCTATGATGTAACACCCTTGTTTTTCATGTTTTTAAAAAATATTTTATTTATTTATTTGACAGAGAGAGAGCAAGGGAGGGAGGAGCAGCAGAGGGAGAGGGAGAAGAAGGCTTTCCACTGAATTCCCCTGCCCCTCATGCGGGGCTCCATCCTAGGACCCTGAGATCATGATCTGAACTGAAAGCAACCACTTAACCAACTGAGCCACCCATGTACCACTCCTATTTCTCATATTTTCAAACAGTATTGTTTTCTATTTACTATTACTAATATATTAATGATCCAATCATTGTCAGTTATTCTACCTAAAACTGTAAACCATACTCCAATCTCCTGTCACCTGTATTTCCTCTGACTGTATTGAAACAATACCTCTAATTTTATCACTGTAAATATGTGTAACTAGAAGACCACTTCCAAAAATTTTTTGAAAAATAAATACCCATAATAAAGCCTAAGGAGATATGAGACATAAATAAAAGTCTAACATTCAGGAGAACAAAACAGATCTAAACTAATATTTAAATAAATGATGAATAAGGATTATCCAAATACAATGTTAAAAATCCAGATACTCAAATATCCTGAAAAGCACTAAGCAAGAAAATTAAAAGAAAACTAACTTTAATGGTATAACAAAGAGATAAAATTATATACCAATAACTTTCACAAACATATAGACACAAAATCCTAAGCAAAATATTAGCAAATTGAATCCAATAATATATAAAAAATAAAAAAATAATAAATATATAATACCCAAGAATGCTTAACCTAAACACAATAAGTTTTAACATTTGAAAATCAATTGATTTTATTCATGGCAATAACAGAACAAAATGGAAAAAATATGATCTTTCCAATAAATGGAGAAAAAGTTGTGATAAAATTTAATGATGCTTTTTTTATGACAGAAGCTTTCAGCAAATTAGTAATAGAAGAAAACTCCCTCAGACAGACAGAATATTTTCAAGAAGCCCACAGCTAACATCATAGTAAATGTTAAAGTACTGAACAGCATCTTTCCAAAAAGAGGTAGAAGATTAACATACAATGTGAATGTGCAAAATGTATTTCTATGTATTAGCAAGATGGTATGCAAAGACCAAGAGTAAGCACATTAAAAGCTGTTGGAAATCATTATGAATCAAGAAAATGTAAATCAACATGAGAGTGGAATACTACTGTACCTGAACAGAATAGCTAAAATTAAAGGAAAAAAATAAAACAATTGCTAGGACGTGAACATACTCAATGTTATCATGGGAGTGCTACAATAGTGTAATACCATTTTACAACCTTTAACTAAAACTAAATAATCTGATGATACAGAATGATTTTAATAATAGGAGAAAATGAACAAATATACAATAGTTAACTTTGGAAAGAAATTAGGTAATATACAATAAATTTGAAGGTATTTTCACTCTACAACACTTCTTTTAAGTATAAACTCATAGTAAAGATCTTACATGTATCTAGATTTATAATAAATAGACTTGATCTAAAGAATTTTGTACTGAAAATTATCTACTAAAAACTACAAAATCTTTTGGTAATACTTTTAACCATTTGTGTTTGCCAGTTATATAACTGTCCATTTTTTTTCATTGAAATATTTGTCTTTTCTTAATATTTTACAGGAGTTCTTTATTAATGTTGTATGACATACGCTTTGCAAATATCACCTTACAGTCTGGGACTTACCTTTAATTTTCTTTATGGTGTCTTTAGGCTTACTGGTATTATTTAAAAAAATGTATAGTAAACTTTTTCTCTCTTTTATGCTTTGAATTTTTTGAATCTAATTTGGATATACTTCTTTGTATTTTAATATAAAATAAGTTAATGACACAATTTTATGTTTATTTATTTTCCCAGTGTTGGCAATCAGTTCTTTCAGGATCATTTGTTGAAAGATCCCATTGTTTCTTAATAGATTTTTAAAACCATTTTTGTCCTAATCAAAGTTTTCATGTAGAGAGTAGGACTTCATTATAAAGATTATTTCCATGAAAGATTAAGCCAGTTACTAGTCTGGTGGACATTATCTATTAACTGTCCTAAAAACCTTAGTAACATTCATATGTAATTAAGTTTATTAGAAAGAAATTAAGGTGTCCCTGGGTGGCTCAGTTGATTAAGTGTCCAACTCGATTTTGGCTCTAGTCTTGATCTCAGGGTCATGAGTTCAGGCCTCACATTGAGCTTCTGCTGAGTGTGGAGTCTACTTAAAAAAAAAAAAAAGAAAGAAAGAAAGAAAGAAAAGAAAAAAGAAATGAATTAGTAAAACTTAATCAATTGAACATGCATTAAATCTCCAATCATTGTGACTATATATTTTATATTATATTTATGGGGTACCTGTGTAGCCCAGTTGGTTTTTCCACTCAGGTTATGATCTCAGAGTCATGAGATGGAGCCCTGCCTTTGGCTTTGTGACCAGTGTAGAGTCTGCTTAAAACTCTCTCCCTCTGCCCCCTCCACCCTCTAAAAATATATAAATAACTCTTAAAAAAGAAAAGATAATGTTTATGACTGATTTGTAGTTTTTTTGTTAAACTTAGAAACTTTCCCCATAAAGCTAGATGCTTAATTTGACATATTTTTGTTATTAAATTTTAATAAATTGGATATATGAATGTATCAGGTTAAGTATAACATTTCTTAGAGATAGATATCTATACCCTTATTGTATCTACAACCCATTTGTACCTATATTCTCTATATTATATCTACCATATTATATGGTGAATTCAATGTTAAAACTGTCTGGAATTCTCATTTTTAGCTAGTTTCTTCCTTTTGTTTCAGTTTCTTCAATAGCTGTTAATATATTTCTGTGTAACTTTTTGTTTTGGGTTTTTTTTTTTTTTCTTTCTCTTAGAAATTGTCAATTACATTTTGTCTGCAGTTGGCAAACTTTTCTATAAGGGGACAGATAGGAATATTTTTGGCTTTGTAGATTTCATGGTCACTGTAGCAATTACTCAGCTCTGCCCTTGTAGCCCCAAAGCAGTAAGAAACAACATGTAAAAATGGCTGTGTGTTTAATACAGAGTGTTAAGAAAAACAAATGGAATGTCAGATTTGATGCATGGGCCATTATTTGGCAAAGTCTGTTCTAGATTTTAAAGTTTACTGTTACTTCTTCCTTATCTTTGTGTCTTTTTGCTTTGACATAATCTTGTGTGTGGATGTGTTCTATAATTTTTGTGACCGAGTTTGAAATAGGTTTGTATATTTTTATTCATCTTTTAAAACATTAGCATTTGGCTTAATAATATTCATTTAAAAATATTCAATGTTATTTTTTTGATTTTGAAAATTTAGATTTAGTTATTAAGACATTTTAAAAAAGATATTCAGATATTAAGACTCTAATAAGCACATTTAAGGTTAGATATTATTTACCTCATTATGTTTATTATATCTCAAGTTTTGATCCAGAAGATTTTTTAAAAAATTTTTATCACTCAATAATACTTAGAAAAACTTGTCTCTCTCTTCTCATAAGGACAAAAAGGGAAGATTGGTTTCTCTGTTTATGTTGGTGTGATTTCTTTTTTCTCCCCTAACCTTTGAATAATTTGACATTTCAATGAGTCTTCCTTAATCCTAGGCATGTCACTGTGAGCTGTATTAAACTCTGTAGTTTGGCTTTATGCTTATTTAAAAAGGTGATTGAAATGTACTGTCATCTAGGGTCAGGTCTTCTCTAATTAGGCAGGAACATCTGGTCTCCCTCAAGGGTCTATGTTAAATGGTTTATTATTAATTTTGTATGTTAATGATTTGGAACCCTCTAACTATATGAAGCCAGCAGGGCTCTTATTTTTGCCAATGACCCACATTACATGAAAAAGTCGCAATAAATTAAACTTTTTTGGTAATAGAATATTGATGGGATACAAACTCTAGCACAGTTTTAAGAATTAATTCAATGATTACTGCTGAAGTCAAAAGAGAATATTTATAATAGGCAATCAAATCAATGAGTTATACAATTTCAATCAACAGGGCCAGGATACTTACTTCATAAAGAGAAATATGAAATTTTAGTTAAGATATAAATTAGAAAGAAAACACATGTTCTACAGCAATAAACCAGTAGATTTGGAATTTTGCCCCAAATATTTAATATCAGCCATATACTCATACTGATGAGTTTTCCAAAGTCAATGCTTTAAGAATGACCCCTAAGGCTTCAAAATGTGCTTTAACCTTTAAAAAACTATGGCAGGAAAACTACCAGGCTGAAAAATAAATTACAGTTTGGAATATTCCTAAAAAAGCATTGCTTTAAGATTATTTTATATTTAGGAGCAAAATTTGCCTAGATACTTTCAAGATCACCTTGAGAATATGACAAAGAAGTCCATTATTTGTGTAAATGTATGTATAGAGAACTACCTTGTTATTAGGACCACGATTATGTTTACTAATAATTATCTCTTTTTTTAAAAGATTTTATTTATTTATTTGACAGAGAGAGAGCACGCGTGGGCAGAGTGGCAGGCAGAGGGAGAAGGAGAAGCAGGCTCTCTGCTGAGCAGGGAGCTCGATATGGTGTTCAATCCTGAGACCCTGGGGTCATGATCAAAGCCGAAGGCTACTTAACTGAGCCACCCAAGTGCCCCTAATAATTATCTGTTTAACATTGCCTCTTATGAATCATTCACATCTTCAAAATAATAATTTACTTCAGTACATTTTTCTGAGTTTTCTTACCAATTGTTCTTATTAGGTAGAATTTATTACATGTTAAATCTTCAAGTCTCCTTAAAATCAAGACCATAGATATTTCACATCTGTTTAGCTGCATCTGGCAAAACTTCAAGTTTTTGGGTCATCTTTTCTCTTTCTCTTTTGACTCTTCTCTAATTTGTATACAGCCAATAAATTTTATGATTCACTGTAATTCAGTGACAGTTGAGAACAAGTTAAATATCTTTTATCTAGCACTCTTTTGTATTCTGAAACTTGAGGTGTGGTTGTTTTAGTTATTGAAATTTTTCTTTATATAATTTCTCACACTATTTAACATCTCTGATGATTGCAGACAATATAGAGTACAGAATGAAAGAAAAGCAATCATGTGTAATCTTCTCATATAAACATGTCACACATTAGAGATGCTGCCAACCTTACTCATTTTCAACCTTAAATCAAACCAAGAACCTGGCATGATATGTCTTAAATACCTCATTGTCAAAATCTTAGTGGATATTCTAGAGCATTAATTATATATAGGTGATGAGGAAGCAGAAGGCAAGCTCAGGATAAAGCACAAGTTGACACCCAGAACCACCTCCCCGCCCCCATCCCCACCTTGCCCTCAGGCACTCCTGGCTGCCCCAAAGCTAAGGAAAGAGAAAAACAAATGGTTAACTGACCGAGGTCACTTTGCTGTAGGACCTGCATCTCCATCAGTTTACAAAGGTCTTAGTGATTTACAGGGAAAAAGCATGCTTATCAATAGTCTAAATTTCAGAAAGCTATAGACTCCATTTCCTGGAGCCCTAAGATCACCCTCCCTTCCATAGTGATGTGGGAAACAAAGGTAGAAGGAAATGTAAATAAAATAAAATGTCCTTATAATCTGCAGCTCATTGACAAATATCTGAGGCAAGCAGAGTATAACATTCCTCCAGAAAACTCCTCAAGGAACCATTGTCTTAAAGTTAATGCCATGCTAAAGGGGAAAACAACCTTAGCTTGATAATAGTAAGGCCTCCAGTATCCTGAATATTCTTTAGCATATCAAAATCCTTTTGGTCACCTTGCTTTTTCCTAACCCGCCTCCCCCAAATTCCAAGTATAATCAGCCATTCTTCTCAACCCCAGTACAGAAGCTCTTTTTGCCCATGGATCCTGTCCTCTTACTTTAATACAATCAATTTCTTGGTCTTTGGCTCCATCCCCAAACAACACTACTCAAAAAACTACATCATATGGGCACCTGGGTGGCTGAGTGGGTTAAAACCTCTGCCTTCAGCTCAGGTCATGATTTCAGGGTCCTGGGATCAAGGCCTGCATCAGGCTCTCTGCTCACTGGGGAGCCTGCTTCCTCCACTTTCTCTGCCTGCCTCTCTGCCTACTTGTGATCACTCTCTCTGTCAAATAAATAAATAAAATCTTAAATAAATCTACATCATAGGTATCCATCCAGTTTATGATTTTTTTAGCATCTTAATGTACCATACAAATTATTTTTTTCAAAATAAGTTTGATGAATTCATGATAACCTTACACCAGCATTATATATAATTATATTTTCAGAACTATGCTCCCAAAGATTTGGAGGAAAAATCAGAATTTTCTCACTTCTTCTAGCTCTCTTTGGCTAAAATAAGTTAAGTATATAATAAATGTGAGTTAAACATAATTTTATAATAAGTTAAAGATAATTAAAATTAGGTTTTGGTGGACTTTCATAAGAACTTCTACTTTCAGAAGCATATGTAAGGAATATATTTGCTGCCGAAAGGTTTCCTGAAAAATGCTGAGGCAAAACCCTCTGGATTATTTTTCCTGGGGAGGGTAGTGCTGTCAAACCTGGAGTGAAGGAAAAGAAAAGAAGCAGCAAAGTCAAGAGGGCAAATGATACCAGAAGGTGTGTGGCCCAACTAGCCTTGGATCTCAAAAACACAGCCAATCGCTCTATTTTGGGGACTCCTACTGATAGTCCAAGTGAAGCTATCACATCTTGGAATCTTTCCTTTGAGTGTTGGCTGGGGGATGGCAACAGATTATAAGACGTTTACTTACTGATCTTCTCTTTCTCCTCCTTCCATGTCAAGGACAATTGCATAATTCTTAACCAACTGAGTCACCCAGGCGCCCCATACAATTGCATAATTCTTATCACTCCTGCAATTTTGATTTGTATTGGACAGCACCCACCAGGCCAGCTAGAGAGGAAGTCAGAACCTTCACCAATCTGTATGGCAAGAAGTGCAGACATAGTAGTCTCTCCTTGTCAGTCATCAGTATATGGATGTATTTATTATCCACTTCTGAGTTGTAAATTATTCTAAACGTATAGCTTGAAAAAACAAATATTTATTTTCTCAGCTTCTAGGGTCAGGCATCTGGAGATAGCTCACTGAGAACCTCTGGTCAGGGTCACTCCCCAGCTTGTAGTCTATCTGTTGGAAGAGGTTACATTTATCTAAACTGCAGGAAGATCTGTTGCCAAGCTCACTAACGTGCTTGTGGGCAAGCCAAGACTTGCTGGCTTTTGGCCAGAAATATGTACCTGGTTACTTGAGACTTTCCATGGAAAAACTAACAACATGACTGATAGCTTACTTCAGAGAGAACCCAGCAAAGCCAGAGTCTTTCTTAACTGAATCTTAGAAATGACATCCCTTCACTTTTGCCACATTCTCTTCATTAGAATTAAGTCACTAGGTTATGTCCACACACAGATTATGTGGAATCATTGTGGTTTTTATAGAGGCTATTTTATTACCTATTTCTATCAATATTAATAATTATATGTCATAATTAAAGCAACATTTGAGCTTATAAATTTATCTACCTTCATTAAATTCATGAATTGTTTCTCTTTCTACATTTTCTTTCCTGTGGCTTTAGCATCAAGGGATTCTAATAGTGAAGAGAAATAGACTAAGGTCACATTGTGGAGATCATTAAATTCCTATCAGGAGCTGGTGCACTAATTTGTAAAGAACAGAAATGCAATGACAATTTTGCAATGGGATTGAAAATATGAATTATTTTGCACATATCTGGAGGTGATGGCATGGCACCAGATATGTGGAAAGATCTAATGTTTCATTTGGTAGCATTTGAAAGTGGCAGTTGTGGCAAAACTTTTCCCCAAGCATGTTCTTTCTAAATATTCAAATTTGGGGTTTTTAAATTTTTAATTTTTAAGTGGATTTGCATCTGATTAACACATCCTGTTTAGTTTGAAAGACACTGAGAACTTAAATATTTCCAGAATGTGAAAAGACGAGACTTAAATGATCTCATTCTTTAAAAGTTTCCTCCAAGGTAAAACTTGTCAATAATTCTGTAATATTAATTGATTATTTTGTTGTTGGGTACCTAAAACATAGAGAAAACTACATAAAAATGTGCTACTGTGTTGGTTGCATGTTGAACTTTTTGATTGCATTAAAATAGTGTCTCAGTTTCCTCAAATTTCAAGATACCTCTCTTTTTTCCTACTTTAGCAAGTTATTTGTACCTGATCAGTCATTAAAATTTCTACAGTTTGTTGGTTTTTGAAGGAAGACAGTAAAAGGCACTTTGTTTCCCACTCAAGTGGTGATCAAGTCAGAAATAAGTGAAATATGTGAGGAAATATGCACCAAAATATCATCTTTGTTACTGACAATATTGAATACGACAGAATGTAGCTTGTATTTATAGTCTTATGTTTCCTAATTTCTCTAAAAGTAGGCCATTGTGATTGTCTAGTCATCAGCGGTATTGGAAACCATACTCATATGGCCAAGCTTACCCATAGCTGAAAGGAATTTAGCTAAGACAGACTCCAGACAGAAAATTAAGGAGCAGAAATATGCAAGCTTAGTTTCTCCTTTATTCCAAATTCAGCCATTAGAGCAATTACTCCTCCAGTGAGTGTGATGGTTGAAGAGTCATTAGGAATGCTACCAAAGGCTGATGGCTATAATAGCACAGAGAAGGAAATATAGGGAAAAATAATACAGGTTTATTTTTGAAGGTAAATGAATGCATTTAAATGTCACATTAACTGAGACTCATAAACAATTGTGAACACTGTTCATATGAACATTGATAAAATATGGACATTGATGAACATGTGATGAACATATGAACATTGATGAAACATGAAATATGAACATTGATAAGATATAGGATAAAGTAGCTATTGATTTTGAGGAAATCAGACCACCATCTAAATTAAAAGATCTTGAGTTTTTATTAAGTTACATTTTCAGAAAAATCTCAGTGAGAGGAACATTTTTCATTTGGCCTCTTTAGACTATTGGCATTTATGTATTATTCAAATGGAAGAATTAAAAAAAAATCTGTACTTACTACTGAGGAAGATATTATGGGCCACAAATTGGTATTAATTGGTTCACCAAGTTTTTATGAGGCTGGGTAATTAATAACAACTTCCTATATATAAAAAAAAACCTTCTAAAAAAAGTTTAAGATTAATTTCCATTAAATTTAATTATGCACGTCAGTTGGTGTTACTTTGTTGTGAAATATAAGCCCCCCCAAAACTTATATTTTCAAAAAATTTAATGGTTTTTCTTGCATTAATGTAACCACCTGGTGGCACTGTTGATTAAATTTGGAAAAAAGTCCATATTTTGATAAGTCCTTCTGAAGAGAATTATTTTGCATTAAAATTGCAAATTATATATGATTCCTATTACTATTGTGTTATTTAAATATATCAATGCTTGATGGATGCTGGAAAAAATGTATTGAAAATGAACTGCAAAAATTTTAAATGTAAAAAAACTGCTACTGAATATTTATGACAGCAAAACTCGAAGACTTCTAAGTGGATATGTCTAATATTAGAAAGTGAATTGAAGGCATTTATAAAGATTGTGTACTAACAATTTCTCCACTTAATGGGAGAAATCATATCAAATGAGATTTATTCAATTAAAAAAAAGGTTAAGACAAAAGTATATCCCATTTTCCTTGATAGTCATTTCCATTACTTGATTTCATGTAATTTGACAATATCATTACTCTCTGAGAAATACCTGCATCTCAAACATAATCTTATATATAATTCATTTATATATAAAATTCTTTTGAAGATTTATTCACAACTTGGTTATATGCCTATTATGAATTCAAAGGATCATGATGAACTATAATAGCACTTACTCTTTTGTCTCATGAATTTTGGACTTTTGGAAAAAAGGAAGTTAAATGCAGGATGCATTATAACCATCAACAATTTTCAAAATATTCTTTGTTAAAGCAGAAAGAGACAGGATATCAGTTTATTGAGACATAGAATTCATTTGAGAAGTAAAGAGGAAAAATTATCTGAAAACTATGAGAAAAAAAAGCTTTTATAAATATGGTTTAAAAATAACAGAGTTCTTAGCCAGAAACCAGATATGATTGTTTTAATAAATAAAAACTAAAACATATTGTTCATTTCTATCACCAGGTTATCACATATCAATAATTTTCTAACTTCAGAACTAGAATTTCAGATTTCACCTATTTGTTCAAAATCTATTTGATAAAATATTATCTTATATGCATTCTAACAGAATTGATATGGCCTATTCACATGATTATCATACAGACATTTTAAAATAGTAACATTTGAAATTTAACTTACATAGTCAATGATTTTTGAAAGGATGCAATTCATTAATTTTTATGTTATGTGAAGTAATATGGTTTATAAATATTAATCATTTTAAGCCATAGATTTTTAATGATATAAAAAGATCTTTGCTAAGGTATCATTTGATGGAAAATGGTATCAAATATTCTGAGGAGAATTAGAGCAAAAGAAAATACCTACTAAAGTTTTTACCTACTAAAAAACAGAATATTTTCATGTATGCTCATGTCATGCTATTATAGACAGTTAAAGTCAGAATAAAATATATAAATTATATTTGCCTGGGTTTTGTATCCTAAAGAAATACTGAAGACAATAAAGAAGGGAAAGATTATATTGTGAATGTTCGTTCTGTACCAATCTTTATAGGAATGTGCTAAAGCAGTATCAATAAATTCAAGGAAAATTGGAATCATGGTTAGAATGAATAAACTTTCCTGCACACAAGCATGTGCGTGCACACACACACACACGCCCACACATACTTCAAAAGTCAGAAGTAGAAAGATGTATGGTGATTCTGAGCACATTTTATTCCTACTATACATTGACTACACTATGAACAGTTTGCAATATGGCACATAGGGCACAAAAACCAGTTGATAAGGAACATGTTCATAAACACATTTTTTTTAATTTAAAATAAAGTTACTATTGTTGGTTCACTGGACACTTTATTCTGTAAGGTTATTCTTGAATCACAGAATTTGCTTGTTTATTAACACTCAATTGTGCTTGTCTTTATTTGTTGTTTATCTGGACACATGTCCTGGTCTCCTAGGGAGAAATATCCACACATTAAGGGAGGTCACTCTTTCATGTTATGCCCTTCATAGTAGCCAACTTTAGGAAACCCATTTATAAGATCATGAGTAAATTATAACTATAACAGGATTCAGTCATAATAAGAGGTAAAGTTTTGGGGCGCCTGGGTGGCTCAGTGGGTTAAAGCCTCTACCTTCAGCTCAGATCATGATCTCAGGATCCTGGGATCGAGGCCCACATCGGGCTCCCTCTCTCTCTGCCTGCCTCTCTACCTACTTGTGAACTCTGTGTCAAATAAATAAATAAATACATAAATAAATAAATCTTAAAAAAAAAAAAAGAGGTAAAGTCTTTCTTCACCGAAAAACCTACAGTTTAGTCAAATGTTGCCTAGTGAACATATAATAAAAGCAAAGAGGGTGCCTGGGTGGTTCAGTAGGTTAAGCAGCCCACACTTGATTTCAGCTCAGGTCTGATCTCCAGCCATGAGATGGAGCTCATGTTGGGTTTTGTGCTCGGTCCTGAGTCTGTTTCAGATTCTCTTTCCCTCTGTTCCTCCTGTTCAGGCTTTCTCTCAAATAAATAAATAAATAAATAAATAAATAAATAAATCTTAAAAAAAAAAAAAAAAAGCAAAGATAGTCCTGCAATTTATATGTATTATTACTTTTATTTAAGATAATTTGATGCATTAGCTTCACACTATAAACAGCTTTGCCAAATGTTCCACCCTGTTCTGTTAGAGTTTTGTCACATTTAAAAAAGGGCACATGGATGGTCAATAAAAACATCTTCTGACTCTTGTTTTTCCCAAATTGTACATTGATACCTTTTTCTTCAGTGTATGAATATACCATTACTTAAGTCTTTCTTGATGCTTATGGATCCGATTTATTTCTTCCTTCTTATTTAACCTATTGCTGATCTGAAGTATTGTGCTGTGTAACCTAAGGAGATCATATTTATACTTTGATATCCCCTTAAGAGTTATGCTCATACATTGACTGCACTGTGAGCCCTATGCCATGCTTCCATGACGCACAAAATCCATTTGATAAGGATAAAATATCAAGATATGTCATACTTAAATGAAAACTTTTTTCACTAATGATTTTATTACAATAGAGATTTATATTTTGTATAAATAAATGTGGAAGTGCCTCCTGATGAAATCAGTAGATTTATAGTCAAAAGATTACAAACTCACTTAAGAGATTGCAACATACCTCTGTAATCATTCCTGCTTCTAGTTCCTTAACATTTCAGACTAATGGGAAAAAAAGCACAGAATTAACCATGACCATCCCCTGCTCCCTACATTTCAAGAGACTATTGAATTAACCATAAACCTCTCTACCTCCTACCTTAGTATTTATACTGCCTGCTGCATATACAATTCTTTCCACAGTAACTCTTCATATACTTGTGAAGTCAATTTTAACTAGTAATTTTTCTGTGTGTTTGAACCTACTTGTCTACTTTCAAGCTTTTCTTTTCAATTGTTCCGTGCTGGAATGTTTTATTTTTTCTCTTCTTTCTATTGAAATCAATGATTATAGGAGACAACTGGCTTTGAATCTAATGCAATTTTGGAAAGAAATGCTTTTGACTAGATCTGATGATAATGTGATGCTTGTAATGGATAAAATACCTCTGCCAACTTTCTTTTTTACAAAGAAGCCTTAGTTTCCTAAATTATCTGTTATTCAAATTTCCTTGACAAATTTTTTAAAAGTAAGCATAAAAAGAATGCAATCTTATTAAGGGGGGAAAAAAAGGTAGAAATCACATAGTCAGGTTGAATTGAGTCTTTTACTCATATTTCACAATCATCTGTTCTCTAGTCAGTAAATTTCCCCAACACACTGTAATTATAATGTGATTTTTCAAAATTTATTTTTTATTGCATCTACATATATAAATCTTATTATCTTTTTAAATAACATTCTTTTTCAGTAATCTTATGATGACCTGTCAATAAATATTACCAAATAAGTGCAAAGCCTCTTTATGTGTGTTTAGTTGATTCTCTCTACAGTTTTGCATTTGTGTATTTAATTAGAGCCATTATTGCATACCTTCTCTGTTCCCACCACAATCTCAGGTACTAAGGGAATAGTAATGGTGCTTACATTTACAGTGGAGATAAGCATGTGCGTTTTAGTACATATGTTTCTGTATGTATATTTGGAATATTATAAACACTACCAGACTCAATAATGCTAATACTTTATTCTTTTCGAATTTAAAATATATTTAGTGTGAGCCCTGGAAATAACATAACTAATTTAGCTATTAAGTGTTAATCCCAAGTCAAATTCACTGCATTCAGTACCTGAATCCGTGAAACCTGTTATTTTTCTAAGTACTCTGTCGTTAAATTAATGTTCAGGCAAGGAAATGCTGTGGTTTTATGGATATCAACCTCCTCAAGCAATACAGACTCAGGAGATTTCCCCATTGAATGGCATTGCAGCTGTGACTTTATTAAATTAAGCACAGTTCATGGCAATTAGCCATGGAAGTTTCCTTTGGGCCACTCTTCTGATCATGGAGAAACATGGCAAGAACAGCTGGAATTCCACCAATGAACCTGCCACAAGGTTACCAACTCTCTCTCATAGTTTTCAAGGCTGGGTCCTTCCTCAGATGTGTATCACTATTTCTGCTTTTTCAGCTTCGGGTGGTCAGAACATCTGTTAACTGAACTTTGTCTTTTTTTCTTCTTTGTTATTGTTTTTACTATTTGTCATGGTTCTCTGTGCAATGGCCATCTTCACAAAAGTATAAATGAAAATCTAAGCTATATGGTGTAAATTTTTCAGGAAACATGAACTGTAATACTCATCAGTAATTATTAGTTGCTCTTTCTTATTTCACATTGGCTGAAAGCTTTTTTCTTTCTTTGCTTTTTATTTTTCAATTCAAACACTTAAATTAGACTTTGGGAAAGCCGGTTCATTGGTTTCACAGTTGCTACCAAAATGACAGAATTTCTCTACCCTGCACTCACATGGAGTTGGTTTTTTTCCTTGTGTATGTGTACCTGTAATTTTCTCTCCCTGTTAATTCCTTCAAGATGCACTTCCAAGCCATTAGTATATCCTACGCTCACTTTCCATAACTCTGTCCTGTGACATGTTTGTTTTTCTTTTCAGTATTATTGCATTTATCATCTCAGGGAACCATATCTTATTTACTGTAATCATCTGTTTCTCCCTGAACCTAAAGTAAACGAGAACAAATCCTTATCCTTCATGTTTCTCAGGAAAGATACCCTAGCACAAAATCAATTTTACACAAATATTCATTAAACACAGATAGGAGGAGTGCCTGGGTGGCTCAGTCAATTAAGTGTCTGCCTTCAGCTCAGGTCTTGTTCGCAGGGTCCTAGGATCAAGACCCACATTGGGCTCCCTGCTCAGTGGGAAGCCTGCTTCTCTCTCTTCCACTCCCCATGTTTGTTTTCTCTCTCCTCTCTTGCTGTGTCTTTCTCTGTAAAAAAAAAAAAAAAAAAGGAAAGAAAGATAGGGAAACATGGTTTAGAGATGCTAAAATAAAGTTACTGACTCTTTTTTTTTTTTTCAAATTTTGAGTCTTTTAGTAGTACAATAGTTGTGAACAGCTGATACCATAATACTGCTATCTTGTCTCTTTTCTGTTCTACATTTTTAAAGATCCTTTTGTTGTTGTGAGTTTGGGCGTTCATTTGACAATATTAGAGGAAAGCACTGGTACTCCCATATTCTAACACAGAAACGGTCAATGCTCTTCTCTAGAAAATGCGCCCTCTTTGAATATTTACAAAACAAAGAAATATGTACATAAAATTTGAGGTAATAAAGGTTATAGTTAATGTTCAAAGCACCTTCTATTACCAAATAAGTTTTCCTTTTTAATATTGTACATTGCTTTTAAAAAATATTGTTAAAAATAATTTTATAACAAAATAAAAATTTTATAAGTTTTAGTTTTACAGAAAAATTACAGATAGTTCAGACAGCTCTCATACACCTTGCACCCAGTCTCCCCTATTATCTTAATTTTTAACATGATGCATTTGTTACAACTAATGGACAACATTATTGATAC
Source organism: Spilogale gracilis (assembly GCA_004023965.1). NCBI lineage: Eukaryota > Metazoa > Chordata > Mammalia > Carnivora > Mephitidae > Spilogale > Spilogale gracilis. The sequence continues at coordinate 20,542 of PITA01009362.1, forward strand.
ATTATTATTGACTAAAGTACATAATGTATTAAGATTTCCTACCTTTTGCCATGTGTCTTTTGTCTGTTTCAGGATCCCTCCCAGCACACCACATTGCATTTAGTTGTTTTATCTCCTCTTAGCTGTGACAGTTTCTCAAACTTCTCTTGTTTTTTGTTTATTTGTTTTGTTTTGAAAAAAATTTTATCTGAGACAGGGAGTGAGAGAGCTAGAGAAAAAACTAGAGCAGGGAAGAGGGGCAGAGGGAGAAAGAGAAGTATACTCATCACTGAGCAGGGAACCCGACCTGGGGCTCCATCCCAGAACTCTAGAATCATGATCTGAGCTGAAGGTGGCCGCTTAATTGACAGAGCCACCGAGGCACCACAGACGTCTCTTATTTTGATGACCTTGACGGTGTTGATGAGTACTAGTCAAGAGTTTTGTAGAACGTCCCTCAAATGGGATTTGCCTGCTGTTTTACTCATGATTTAACTTGGATTATGGATTTTGGCAAGAAAGACAGGCATAGAGAACTATTTCACATCAGAACAAGGGTGAATATAATCAATATGACAACACTGTTGATGTTATTCTTGGTCACCTGGCCAAAGTAAGTATGCTAGGTTCAGTAGTGGGGAGATATGCTCCACCTCCTTGAGTATCTACATCAATTATTTAGAATTCCTCTACATGAGAGTTGTGAGAGTTTTGTATTCTTCCATACTTATTTATTTATTTAATTATGTATTTATATAAGCACGCATTCATGAATTTTTAATTTACAGTTTGGATTATAAATGAAAATACTGCTTTATATATTTTGTTGTGCAATCATTTTAACTTTAGTTGGTGGGAGCTCTTCAGTTGGTTCTTGTGCTCTTTGGACATAATTTATTCATTTTTTGTTGTTTTTGTTTTCTTTTCTTTTCTTTCTTTTTTCTTTTTTTCTTTTTCTTTTTTCTTTTTTCTTTTTTTTTTTTGAGCATTTCCCAGCCCTAAAAGATACTCCAGGCTTATACTGTATATTTTCTGTCCCAGCCCTAGTATCAGCCATTTCTCAATAAATCTTGTGTTTTTCTTTTACTGGAGAATGGTACCAGAAACCAAGACTGAGCCTTGGACATACTTGATGCTACTGCATGTCATTTCTTCCAGACCTTCTCAGTTGTCAAAGGAAATATTTGTATGTATACTAAAATATCTATAAATGTCTATATGTAACCATGTATATCTATATTAAAGTTAACTCATGTTACTGATGTCTCCAAACTTATCCACTACTGTATTGGTCACTTTAGTCTCCTTTCTTTGGTTATCTGCAAAGCAGCATCCCAATAGTGAAAAAACACTTCCCTGTCCACTACTATATTGGTCATTCTAGCCTCTTTTCTTTGGTTATCTGCAAAGTAGCACCCCAATAGTGAAAAACACATCTCCCTGTATCTACCATTTATTTACTTAATTGTAAAATTCTAGTATGCCTGCTTAACATTATCAGAATTGTTAACCTGTAACTCCATAAAACTATTTGAAATATATAGATATATAACTAATTAATAGATAGAGATATATAGATATATAAGAGCTTTTTAAAATTAATGTTGGGGAACCTGGGTGGCTCAGTTGGTTAAGCAACTGCCTTTGGCTTAGGTCATGATCCCAGAGTTAGGCTCCAGGATCGAGCCCCATGTTGGGCTCCCTGCTTGGCAGGAAGCCTGCTTCTTTCTCTCTCACTCCCCTCTCTCACTGTGTTTCTGTCAAATAAATAAATAAAATCTTAAAGAAAAAATTAAATTAATGTTAACACAGGACATATTTCTCCATCCTTTTTATTTTTAAACACCCGAGTCTTTATATTTACTGTGGAACTTTTGTAGGCCACATATCATAGGCTTTTATTTATTTATCTACTCTGAAAATTTCTGTCTTTGATTTGATATATTTAGACAATTCATGTTTTAAATGATTGATATATTTGGATTAATATCTACCTTGATATAACTACTTTCTACTTGTTCTTTTTTTATTATTAGGACTTTTTTATGTTGAACAGTTTAGGGTTCACAGCAAAACTGAGTACAGGATTTTCCCCATATACCCTCTGCCCTCACACATTCACAGACTCTCTCATTATCAACATCCTTCACTAGAGTGACACATTTTTTACAATTGATGAACCAACACTAACACATCATAATCTCTAGAAATCCATAGTTTACATTATAATTAATTTTTGGTATCATATATTCTGATTTTGGACAAATGTATAATGGCCTGTATCCATCCATCTTTATGGTATTTTACAGGATATATTTACTGCCCTTAAAATCCTCTGTATTCCATCTATGCATCTCTTACCCCCCACCCCTGGATACCACTAATTTTGTTTTATTATCATCATAATTTTGTTTCTGTATCCCTCCCATTTCTGTTTTCTCTGGTGTTAACTGAGTATTTAATAATATTTCATTTTATGTCCTCTCTTAGCATAAGAAAATCCCTCATATTTTTTAGATATTATCTTTAACTTTGCATCATGACTTTTTTAAAAACTGAAATTACCTTTTAATGATACCATACCATGTCATGTGTAGTGAAGATATCTAAAAAGAGAACATTTCCAATTCTTTCCTTGCATCTACTATGGTATAAATACCATTCATTTCACTTTTCCATGTGCTATCATTACCCAAGGAATTCTTACTATTGTATTTATTTATTGAATTATTATTATTTTATGTAAATAGGTATTTTTGGATGAATTAAGAATAATAAAAATAAAATATTTTAATTTATCTTGGTTAATTGTTTTTCCAGCATTCTTCCTTTATTTATGTGGTTCAAAGTTTCTGACCTAAATAATGTTCGATGTTACTGTAGACTAAATGTTTGTTTCCCTTCAAATTAACGTGTCATAACCTAATCTGCAATGTGGTGGTGTTAGGAGGTAGGGCCTTTGGGCAGTGATTAGGTCATGAGGGCACAGCCCTTATGAATGGGTTTAGTGTACTTACAAAAAAACCCTGGAGAATTGTCATCCTTCCACCACGTGAAGACAGTGAAAATATGTCCTTCCATGAACCGAGAAGCATGCCCATCTATTAGACACCAAATCTGTCAGTGCCTTGAACCTGGACTTCTAGCCGCTTAGAACTATGAAAAACAAACCTGTGTCACCCAGTCCATACAGTATGCTGCTATAGAAGCTTGAATGGATTAAGAAACTGGTCCTAAGAAGTGAGGTGCTGCTATAACAGATACCTAAAATATGTGGGCGTGGCTTTGGAACTGGATAATGGGTAGAGACTAGAGGAGTTTTTAGACTCATGCCAGAAAAAGCCTGCATTGCTGTGAATGGATCATTTAGGGCAATTCTGGTGAGATCCCAGGAAGAAGAGGAGTGCTGTCAAGACGGTCTCAAACTTTTTAGGAAATAGTTAAGTATGTTGGTATGAATATGTACGGTTAAGGCCATTCTGATGAGGTCTCATGTAGAAATGAGAAATATTATTATAAACCATGGTGGGAAAGGAAATCCTTATTAGGAAGTGACAAAGGACTTAGCAGAATTTTGTTCATGTGCTAGTGTTTTGAGAAAGGTAGAACTTGACACTGACAAAATTGGATACTTGTCTGAGGAAATTTCTAAGCAGAGTGTTGTAGTGGCCTGGTGTCTCTTGATTGCTTATGGTAAAATGTGAAAAGAGAAGAATGGTTTAGAGACAGAATTGTTAATCAAATGGAAACAGACCTTAAAGATTTAGAAAATCCTAAGTCTATCCATATTGTAAAGAAAAAATGGAAAGGTTTCTCTTGCAATAGGCACACATTTACATCTGAAGACATAACTTAAGATGTAAATTGATGCTCAGACAGCTCCCATTATAACAGAGAGGTCATAAACTACAATCTCCAACATAATTAAAGACAGCAAATTTATGAATCAATTAAAAAGGGTGGAAGGAGGTGTTGCTAAGATATACATTCACACTTAAGTGACAGTTACAGAAGTGTGCATATGCTTCTAGTTGAATTAGGCACAGATTAGGTGATTATTATGTTGATTTGATTTGCTCTATTTGTGTCCTGAAAGACAAGACAGAAATTAACAGATAAAGAAAAATTCTACAGGGCACAAGAAGTCATCTTTAGAAGTCTATCTTAATGTTTCTTATTCAGTTTAAAAAGCCTGCATTTATTACAATGTACTAAATTATTACTACAATTAACCAATTATACTGCTTTCAATCAACAGCAGATGCTGCCTGTCTCTGGTTATTACTCATGCACACATTAAATAATTTAACAAATATTTTATTTTCAGTGCCTTTAACATGGACAAAGAACAAGGAATCATCTACAGTAAGTATGATTGATAAAACTCTGAATCTTGTCATGTACATAAAAGTAGAAACAAATGAGTAAAAAAAAAAAAAAGAAAAAAGATTAGACATTTCAGGAACATATTTGTTGAAGCTTCACTGAGCTTATTCCACTCTCTGTTTTACATAAATAAGAAAGGGGGAGAAAAATCAGGAATGAGTTGTTTGGGAATTGTAGAAACCACAAGAAACTGCAGGACAAACTTACATATTATACAACTCAACCATTATTATCCCAGGGGACTTCAGTGATCAGTTAGGCACTGAAGCAAATTCTTCTGCAACAAATTATATTCCAAAGCAGGAAAAGGCTTCATTCTATTTGGTTCCAAACTATCTTCTGTGGGCAGACTGCCAAAAACTTGCTAAAAAGATTTGGTCAATGTTTAGCCTTCAGGAAAGAAGACCTCAGAGGAGTAAACTGGGATTCTAGACAGGACTCCAGTTCTACCAGAAAAGTAGAAGATTGGCCATTCATTAAGGTCTGGGTAGTTAAGAGGGTAAAGAACTAGACTCAGTTTCTCTAAGGGTTGCTGCTTAGAGGATATAGGAATGAGATTTGGTGAAGAATTTGAGATAATAATAGTTATGGCATATTCCGGATATAACCTAATAGTATGGAAGAAATTAATAGTATTTTCCCAATGTGCTTTTTCCAACATCTAGAATGGCTGACTCTAAAGCTACAGTTATATAGAAGAGAAAGAGTAATGGCAAGCAATATCTCGGAAACCCCAAACATGCATGTTTTAGAAGTCAAAAAATACAATATACATTAGGCAGTACAGAAGATTCTAGCTAAATTAGTGTTTTAATCTATGCAACTTTGAACAATGCTATTAAATGTATATTTCCCATCTCAACTAGTCTCTAGATAAATAATTAATAATTATTTACATCTACTCATTGGCAAAATGTTGTAACATATATTCATATATTATTTCACCATGAAAGAATATTTCTTAAACCATAGTCATATACCTCAAAACTATGCTTGTAATAGAAATGCAACAATATAAAGAATTAGAACATTACACATTCAGAAATGCATACTATTATGTCTGCATTAAATTTTGAGAAACATGTCAAAATAAAATATGTATGAGCCTCCTTTTCACTAGGTACTGGTAGAACAAGTGATTTGCATTTCTTCCATTTTGCAGGCTTATACAACAGAATGGTATAAAAAACTCACTTTTTTAATCGACATGAAACATTAATACACATAATTTTTAAAATGTTTTATTTAAGTTCTAGTTATTAACATACAGTGCAATATTGATTTTAGCGGTAGAATTCAGTGATTCATCACTTATACACAACACCCTGTATTTATCATAACAAGTCCCCTCTTTAACACCCATCACCCATCTAGCCCATCCCCCATCAGCCTCCCTCCTTCACCTCTCTGTTCCTATCCTCAAGAATCTCTTGTGGTTTTCTTCCCTCTCTTTCTTTCCCCCCCTCCCATAAGTTTATCTGTTTTCTTTCTTAAATTTCACATATGAATGAAGTGATATGGTGTTTGATTTCTCTAACCAACTTCTTTTGCTTAGCATAATACACTCTAGCTCTATCCACATCATTGCAAATAACAAGATGTCATTTAACTTGATGAGTAATATTCCATTGTATGTGTATACATATACCACTTCTCATTTATCCATTCATCAGTTGATAGACATTTGGGCTCTTTCCATAGTTTGGCTACTGTTGATAATGCTGCTACAAACATCTGGATTCATGCACCCTTTTGAATCTCATTTTTGTATCTTTTGGATAAATACCTAGTAGTGCAATTGTTAGATTGTCAGGTAGTTCTATTTTTAACTTTTTGATGGCCCTCCATACTGTTTTCCAGAGTGTCTGCACCAGTTTGCATTCCCACTAATAGTCAAAATGGTTCCCCTTTCTCTGCATCCTGGCCAACACCTGTTGTTTCTTATAATGTTAATTTTAGTCGTTCTGACAGGTGTGAGGTGATATTTCATCACAATTTTGATTTGTATTTCCCTTTGTACATATAAATTGTATGGTAGTTTATCTCTTGTATATAGCTAGGTACTTTCATACTCCAACTGCTTAGGTTTATGGAAAAACTCAGCAGAATCAATGACTAAAGACTAACAATAGTGTTTATAGTGGTGTGATTCATATAACATTACATACTCATACATTGATGAATATAAGCATGCTTTTTTTATTTGTTTATTTATTTATTAAAGATTTTATTTATTTATTTGACAGAGAGAAACACAGCTAGAGAGGGAATACAAGCAAGGGGAATGAGAGAGGGAAAAGCAGGCTTCCCGCCAAGCAGGGAGTCCTATGCTGGACTCAAACCTGGGACTTTGGGATCATGACCTGAGCGGAAGGCAGACACTTAATGACTAAGCCACCCATGTGCCCTGCATGTTCTTTTAAATACAGAAACAATTTCTACTACATTTGTTAAAGCTTTAAATGCTGTATGATAAAATATGTTTTAATTTCAAGAGTAAAAATGAAATTTCACTTTGGTTAATATATCCTCCAATAACTGTACAGTTCATGCACCATGTGGAAAACATATTAGCTCCTGACACTGATGATTAAAGTCAGATATTACATTTGATTACATTTAATTATTCAGAATCTCTGTAGCATGTAATAAGATAACATCTAGTATAATTAGAAACACAGCAACATCTAAAGAAAACCATTGATAGAATCTCAACACCAATTACAATATCCTATAGGCTTCTTTACCCTTTGGGGGAGAGGTTTTCTAACCATTTACTGATTGCCATTCAGGATAGATGTATTTTGGGTTTTTGTAAAATCAGTATGTAAAGGAATCAGCACCCTCCAACAACAACAGCAAAATTCCTGCTATGGAATTAATTGTGAATATTTACCATGACTCATAATAATAAGCTTTATAATGCTATTTAGTATAGCCATAACTCACCTCTCTGGTACATGAACATTATACACAACTCTTAAATAAACCCATACTTGTTAATGTGACATATTATCCTTTGCTTCTTTGAAAAACACTATCAATTACACCTGACACAATGTGTCTTTTCTGAAAGTGAAACATGAGCATTATGTTAATAATATAATACTCTATAAAATAAACACCAAGATTGCATTTTTAATATTATAGTATAAACACACATATATTTTTATAGGTTGGAAGAAACGTGTGAGTATAAGGTTTATGGTATTGACTCATTATTTTTCTATTTAGGAGCACGTTTACTCCTAGTAGTGAGGTAACTTTTCATTTATTCAATATCTATATCCCATTATACATGCCATAATACTATAGGTTAGACCAAGATCTTACCTTATGTTTTTAATTCCAAATAAGGACTTGAACTCTCTTCTTTGGCAAACTTATACTATCACTTTGATGTTAATTGATTTATTTCCTTGTCTTAACTGTACCAAAGGAATGCTTAATGGTAACCAACTATAGTATTTTTAAGACCTACTTTTATGTTAAATCTCATTACATATTCTTGTTTTTGAAAAGGAAACCAGATTTTGCTGACATTAATCCTTTATTTTAGGCCAAAAGAACTAACAGATAGCATTTAGAATATAAAAAAGAGAAAGAGAAATGAATGTGTGATTTCGGCATTGAAATCTTTGTCATTCATTTGACTATTACACAGTTTCTTCTAAGGAGAGTAGTCTGTTTTATGCCTATAAACTTGGCCTCCTCTCTGTCAGATCCCAATCAGTGGAAGCCAGATTACAACCTTCATCTTCTCAAAAGAAGCATGTGATTCATTCTGTTCCCTCACATTACCCCTCCACAACTGTGAGGAAACTTTCTTTTGGAAAACCCTTTTGAGTTGTAAGATGTGCTTTATGTATACCTCACAGGAATAGGTAGTTTGCAAATGAGGACTTAGAGACCCACACTTGTGAGTAATGTTTTGCAATTTCACATAGCTAGAAAACAATTGCATGAGAGCACAAAATTTTGACTTTGAGAAATATCAGCAAGTAAATAATATAGTTTGGCTGGTTTGGAAAATTTATGGGATAACAAGTTTTGTTAAATCATTAGAGTTTTGTTCTTAAAGAAAAAAAAATACTTATTTTCTGAGTGAAAGTAGTGGTAAAACCCCTGCAAACTTAACACGATGTATAGTGACAGGTTTTTGTATGTCTCATTGCTTTAATTATTAGGGAGAAAACTTAATACTCAGGCATTTATATAGCAATTCTAGGAGGATTTTGGCGTATGTTCTCATTCTGTTCAATAAGAAAATGCACAGACTTCAGTTAAACTTAGTGGATCTTGCAAGGATGATGTCAAATGTTTTATTAAATCAGTTAGCCAACTGCACACAGTATCTACTTCTTGAATTTCAGATGCATCATTACAGACTCACAGTTGCATTAACAACTGTGATCCTGGATAGAAATTAAGGAAACATGAAAGGTTCATTAAAAGTTTATCATAACAAAAACTTTCCCATAAAGCACCTTCACAGCTGTGACAAGTTGACAATAGCAGTAAGAATAAAAGGAGGATAAGACCATGACCTTTTTTAACTCCAGGTCCCCCTCCATTCTTATAAATTACACAGGAGAAATATTTATAGGGTTATTTGGAAATGTTATGGAGATGCGCTTCACTTCTTAAGAACATGAAATGTATATTTTTTAAAAGGTGACTATTCAACTCCCTTCGTAGGGAGTGAGGTGCAGTTTTGTGATTCATGGAGCATTCAGATTATGAATAATAGGGACAAATGGAGGATATTTCTCTTCTTTTTACACCCATTTTCCCCATAAAGTAGTTCTAACTTTAAAATAAAGCTCTTATAAATCTATCACTGAGTCAATTTGTTTTATTGAAGGTAAGATGGGACAGGTTAATGCTCCGGTGATAATGTAAAGAGTCTTTAATTACCATTGAGTTTCTTACTGCTGTCATCAAATTATACCAGCAATTTAAATACCATCTTTGCTTAGAATAAAATAAACACTGCCCATTCAAATTAAATAATCTTAATTATAGTGTTATATTTAAATGTTTTAAATATCTGTAAGCACAGAAATTTGCACGCCCTCTGGTCAAAGGTTGAATACTATTTTAAGATAGACTGACATAATAGAATGAGTTTTATTCTCCTGCTCCCCGCTGCAAAGGAAAACACACACACACACACACACACACACACACACACACACACACACACACACACTGCCATAAGTGAAATTGAAAATGCCTCCATATTAGGAATTTTTTTTCGCTTGAAACAGTTTAAACCCTCAAACTTTAGCTATTGAAAGTTTATTAATAGCATTGACTTACAAAGTTGCGCAACACGCGCATGCACGTGTATGTTATTAACCTCCTGCAATTCACCAGAAACAAGAAACAGTTTGCAACAGAATAACTGGGAACTCTGCAGTATTAATGTTTACTTGTTTATTTAACTTTATTCAGTCCTTTTAATGTTACCCATTAACTATTTAATGTTAACTATTAAAATCAGAGTATCAGACTCAGTTTATCCTCAATCTTAATGATTTCAGTGTAGTGTACAAGCTTCTTTTATCAGTCTTGATCTTTCAACCCCTTGGTTTTGATATAGTAGTCCCTCCGTATCCTCACTGTCACTTTCTACAGTTTTACTCACTTGAGGTCAAACATGACCCAGAAACAGATAATCCTTTTTCTGACATCTTGCCAGAAGAGCAGTAGTTGCCCAGCGCTAGGTAACAATACCTACATCATTCACCTCGCTTCACCTGTTGTTTGGGTATTTCATCATCTTACATGATAAGAAGGCTGAGTAGAGTACAATAAGATATCTTGAAGGAGAGATCACATTCACATAAACTTTTACTATGGTATATTGCTATAATCATTGCACTTTATATGACTAGTTATTGCTGTGAGTCTCTGTGCCTAATTTATAAATTAAACTTTATCATAGGTATGTAGGTATAGGGAAAGGTGTGTGTATCAGGTATGCTACTATGTGCAGTTTCAGGCATCTACTGGGGAGTCTTGGAAGGTTCCCCCCATGGATAAGGGCGGACTATTATACCAACATGCATGAAGTGATCCTGCCTTATTTGAATCAGTTGACAAGGTCTCATTATAACTGCCTCCCGTCTATTTCTTGGAAGGGTTCCACAGTTTGCACTGTTGGTGCAGGCAATTACTCATCCCTCCAAAAATGAAATACCGCTGAATTCTGTTTGCAAGTCGCCTTTTTCTAAATGTGTAAAATTCTTGTCAAGGGCAGGTTTATTTGTGTTCTGCAAATGTAAAATTGCAGATTGCATTATCTCTTATGTGAGTTGCAAAATGTTGTCTTCATTTGGATTTTAATACAATGTTAGATTTTTCAAAAATGGAATTATTTTAATAACAAGATTTATGAAGAACAAATGACAATCTTTCTGTGTAATCATCAGGAAATTGGCTTTAGTCCATATGAAAGTTTGTTTTTATACTAAGCTGAGATATTTGATGGCAATTTGGTAAGGGCGACTTCTATCTCAATCTCAAATTCTGACAATTTAATTAATTATTGAATTTTATTCTTCTTTCTTAACTTGACTGGCACCTCCATTGATATTAGTGGCATATTTTAGTAGAGCAGCAATTAGCTAAATAGAGATTACTATTTGTTGCCTTGTTCATTATCTAGAAGGACTGATAAATAAGCTCCCACAAATGACTCAGACATATGAGGGATTTTCCCATAACGGTTATTGAATATTGATCACTGACAATTTGGCAAATACTGTTCTCGAGTTCTTATTCTGACTGTAGTGCTTTTACTGAATATTGTTTAGGCTAAATAGAACTGTTCCTATTACTTGGCCGGATCAGCCAATTTGATGAAATTCCAGTGTCTATATAAAGTTCTAGCATTTACCTCAAAGAGCTCATCTATTCTGCTTAGTGTGACTTGGCTTCCCACCAGCAGACTTCTTATGGGTGGAATTCAATGTTAAATAGTTTGAACATAACCTTGAAGTGAATTTGTTTCTTTCCTTGTACTCAATGACCCTCTTTGAGCTTTTCATAAAGCACAGGACTGTGCAAAGCTGCAGCGTCAGTGCAGCTAAGACTGAAGGGAGAGAATTCAGAACCGCTCTGGGGAATATTGCAAACACGCTCGCTGCCTCTTGCTTGGAACTTGAGAACCAGCCACAGTTTAATAGAAACCCTTTGCTTTCTGAAACATCCATTTACACTGTGATAAGCACTGCCAAGCAGTTAATATCATTCCTCAGAAGCGGACCTTTTCATACAGTTAACTATGTGTAAAATTGTCTTTCTTTTCTTTCTTATTTGACATGTATCTCAAATTTATAACCAGTCTGCCAGGTACTTCCACTAAACAGTCTAGTCTTCCTTTTAGTATTTGATTTATGATTGCTTAAAAAAGAGATATGGATGGAATATCTTGTTGCTGTATCTTCTTGATGCATTTTGGCTGTTTTCTAATTCTAACGAGCTTCCTAGTTTTATTTTTTTTCTTAACATTTGTATATTTCTATAATGTGAAGTAATGTTTCCGTGTTTTTTTTTTCCTTCCATGCGTCTGTTCTCTCAGAATGCATCTATTCTGCCCTGTTGGACATCATTTTTATTATCCGTAGGAAGTAATATTCTCTTAATAATGATATGCTGGAGCTACCAGAACCTTATACAGAGTCTGAATGATCCTCCCCATGTTTCCCTTTAGTGTGTTGTTTCAAACTCTATTATCATTAAATTGACATTGGGAATCTAACCACGCTACACAGTAAACAATTAACCTCATTATTCCGATGACAGAAGGTCAGAATCAAAATTATTCCTTTCAAATATTATCATTTAAATAAGCCATCTATGTCCAGGCTAGCTGAGGATAAAAAAGTATCACTTATTAAGAATGGAGATGGTTAAAAACCATTAACATTGAGAATAGGGTTTAGTTTTATTCTTCATATCAATTTGGTGGAATAACTCAGGTGAGATTTCTGCAAATATTAGAGAAATGCTCTTTTTGTTTATGTCTTGTGTAGTTAGGCTTAGAAAACTAGAGAATATTGCACTGGAATTAGTGAAGTCGCTCACTAGTTTGCTGAGACTCCTCACAAATTCTGTGATGTCATGGAAGAACAGTGGTGTTGGAAAGAGAGACTTGGATTTGAATTCTTCTTCTTCTTTTTTTTTTCCTACTTGTCTAAATAGACAGTTTATTTAAACTCTGGATGTCAATTTTTCCACATATAAAATGTTGATAAAAATAATGCAGTAATTAGTTTTGCCTTCTTTGGCAAAAAAGAAAAGGAAAATTATTGTCATGCCTTATCAGGCCTGAGATAAATGTGGTCTCATGGTTTAAATCTGTGATTCATTTTCTTCATCAGGGACTTGATTTGGTTTTATCTTTTTGTTGTATCAATTTAAAATTCTAACTGGTTTTTACTCCAGTCATCTTTATTCACTCAAGTTGGTGTAGCAAATCTAAGAGCTGGTGTTTGACTTCATTGCTTTATAAGGTCAATGAAAGGATTGTCCCACACACACCACATTTAATCCAGTCTCTGATAATTGTACTGAAACTACAATAATTAAGCCAAGATCAGTAAGGACTTAATAGTGGTGGGTAGCCAAACAAACTGGGGGTCTGGCAGTATAAAGGAGGCAGGGATAGATGCTATGCACATAATTAGAAAACATTTTCTACAGGTATACTAGATTTGTTGCACAAAGTAATATTAGTGCTTATGTACATTACTTAGCACAGTGCCTGACACAAAGTTGTGCTTCAAAAGGGAAACTTAAACCACTTCATTCTACCTAAATATACTGAGCTTCTATTCTGTTTCAAGAAACTTACACGCCAGAATATTAATGTATTGAATGCATTTGTTGAAAACGAATATCTATGGGAGAGTCAGAAAATATAGTACATAAATAAAACATACAAATATACTCACAAATTAATGTTACAGATGCTCTGACAGAGGAAAACCCATATTGAAATGAAACAAGTAAAGAGCATTAGTCAGAGATTTGAATGGAAGACAGCAGGAGTTATGGTGGACTGAATGTGATGGTGGAATACTTTATTCTTAAAATATTTCTTGGCATTAGGTAAGGGAGAAACCTAGATTGGATTTTCCAGGGAAAAGATATACATAGGAGTGTACAAGAAAGGAGATACAAATGTAGAAGTACCAGTTCCCGTTGCATACTTGAATCAGAGAAAAAATTCAGTGTCTAGAAAAGATGTTCTTACTTTTAGAGTGTAGAGTTTAAGCTGCATGACTGATAAGCCACCAGTGTTTTCCCTGCAATTATCTGGGGCTAGCTCTATTAGCATAATGAAATAACAGGACCTTGACTTCAGTCCTATTTTGCCAGTTGAATATTTATAGCTGAGGAAAGACTGGTCTCTCTTCTGGCATGGCCAGACACCAAGGCCTAACCCTCGGCTTGTGGATAACATGGTATGATGGATGAATGACTTGATTTGTTACCTTCAGTTCTCTAGTGAATCGATTACTTTACAGTTTGGTAGTGTAGCAATTTTTAATGGAGCATTTTAGGAGGCCAACCCAGTCTTGGGAAAGTAGACCTGTAAGTCACAAAAAAGTACAATTATGGTGTTTTAATATTCTTCAATCATTGCTTTTAATCATGCTTTTTGAAATACCTTTTTCTGTTTCCTTGGACAGGTTTTATAACTTTCTGGAAACTTCCAGTTTTAAAAAGTTACAAGAAAGGGGTGCTCGGGTGGCTCCTTTAGTTAAGTGTCTGCCTTCAGCTCAGGTTATGATCCCAAGGTCCTGGGATCCAGGCTCACATCAAGCTCACTGCTCAATGGGGAGTCTGCTTCTTCTTCTCCCTCTGCCCCTTCTCATGCTCATGCTCTCTTTTACTCTCTCATTCACTTTCTCTCTCTCTCTCAAATAAATTTTAAAAAATCTTTTTAAAAAGTTACAAGAAAAAAAAATCAAGCTCATAGATACAGAAAGCAGATTGGTGATTGCCAGAGGTTGTGGGTGGGGGGAGGTGGAAGAAATGAGTAAACTGGTTTTTGTTGTTGTCATTGATTATTTGCTTTGTTTAAATAAATTGAATTGTTTTTAATGTTCCATCAGACTTAAACAATTTAAAATTGTTCACCCAATCAAAACTCATACCCTCTTCCACTACATTGAGACCTCTAATTTTTGGAAACATACAGGGAAAGGGCATGTGAAAGTCACTACCTTTATGCCATGATTTCCTCTTCAAGACGCTTTTAATCTTTGGCATATTTGAGACTCATGGATCAGATTAGGAAAATAGAATAAAATTGTCACCTAATTCATATGAAGTTATCCACTCCTGGCTTTATTGCTTGTCTGATGAGACCCTCTCTGCATGATATGGTTAAATATCTGACTTCTTGTTGTACACATATGTGAGTTTTGTGAAAATTCTCACATAAAAATGTCCCCACTTCTTAGATTCTTAATTACTCTGGCTTCACCTCTTCACATTTTCTCACCTCTCACTTTTGTTATCTAGTTACTACAAAGGCCCTTTTCTTAGCAGCCATCTTTCCTAATGGCTTACATTATGGCTAACTTCTGCAATGACCAATATAACTTCAGGGGCACTTGTGTGAACTGGGAATGGCTGGCAGTTTTAGAAGTACAAAGGGCAGAAACATGCCTGGACCTGGAAGTAAAGGCTGGGAGTGCTGCTGTGGGGTGCAGAACCCATGACACTCCAGTATTTAGCAGTACAGACAGAAACAGAGACACTGTAGCCTGGAGATCTCACTGAAGAGCAGACAGTGATCTCTCTGTTCTGAGACAAAGGTGTTGCTGCCAGGGGCCAGCCTTGGCAGAGATGTGGGTCCCAAACTGCGGGATGTCTGGCGGGCGAAATAATGACATGAACACGGAAATCTGATGCAAGCAGACAGACCCGAGGTCAGTCAGGAGAGACCTATGAAGCAGGCTCAGGCTCACGCTCTGGCTTTCTAGCTTTGGCTCTCTAGCTCTAGCTCTCTAGCTCTGGCTTTGGCCCTCTTGCTCTACTTCTCTCTCTTCTTCTGTCTCTCTTTGCTTCTTGCTCTCTCCTCGCATTGCTTCTGTCTCTTTGCTAGCTCTCTTCTCTCTCCTCGCAGACTGTATTGCTGTTTCCTCGCGGGTTCTCTGCCTTTGTCTCTCCTGTCGTCAAGGGTCCCAGTCTTTTATTATTCAAAAGTGAGGAAGTTGGGAGGTGCAGTTAAATCTTTAACTGCTTTTGCATCTGCCCTAGAGACAGGATTAGTATTGTTACTGCAGGGTACAGAGTGATTGCTTAGACTCACAGAAGTTGAGACCATTGAGGCACAGGGATCAAGAAATACAGATAAGAGATACAGAGATATGATTATCTTATCGGGAGGAGGATTAAATGGAACTATATGTCTTGAATAAGCACACAAAGGACATATTGCCCTGACCCACAGGGTATGTGGCTTTCCGGATTCTAGGTGGGGGAAAGCCTGGAGGGATTTTCGTTCACATTCACAGGTACCTCCACCAAGTTTCTGGTGGCTTGGGCATGGCGGGAGGAGCGGATCACGCCCATCCCTGACACAAAGGTTTGAAGACAATCACTGCTCTGAATCTTGGAAGAGAAAAATGAAAGCCACCAGGGAAAGCCACCAGGGAAAGCTGACAGAGAATAAAAAACCTAAATACTCTAACAGTTGGGGTAAAAGAAGTAGAAGAACAAATTAGTGATCTTGAAGACAAACTGATAGAAAAAAAAGAAGCAGAAGGCCTAGAATAAGTGGCTTAAATTGATGAAAACAGAGTTAGAGAAATAAATGATGCCATGAAAAGTTCCAATGTGAGAATTATTGGAATTGTTGCTGAGTGGAGAGAGAGAGGGGACTAGAAGATATATTTGAGAAATATTAGCCAATAACTTCCTTAATCTGGAGAATGAAACTAGCATTCATGTCTTAGAGGTAGAGAGGACCGCATCCAAGATCAAAGAGACCAGACCAGAGCCCAAGAACATAATAGTAAAGCTCACCAATCTTAGAATCAAGGAAACCATGTTTAGGGCAGTTAGGAGAAAGAGATTACTTACATACAAAGGGAGTAAAATCAGAATAACATCACACCTGTACACTGAGACCTGGCAAACCAGAAAGGGGTCGTAAGACATATTCAGAGTACTAAATAAAAAGACTATGCAGCCAAAAATTCTTTATCCAGTGAGGCTATAATTCAGAATGGATGGAGAGATAAGGAGCTTCCAGGACTGGCAGAAATTGAAATATATGACCACTAAACCAGTCCTGCAAGAAATATTAAGGAGGTTTCTATAAAAAGACAAAGACCCCAAAAGTGATATGGAACAGAAACTTACAGAGACAGTCTATAGAAACAAGGACTTCACAGGCAATATGATGTCAATAAAATCATATCTTTCAATAATCACTCTCAATATGAACAGCCTAAATGCTCCCATAAAATGACACAGGGTTGCAGACTGGCTAAAAAGACAGGACCCATCCATATGATATCTACAAGAGACTCATTTTTAACCTAAAGATACATCCAGACTAAAAGTGAGGGGATGGAGAACCATTTTTCATGCCAATGGACTTCAAAATAAAGCTGGGATAGCAGTTCTCCTATCAGACAAATTAGATTTTAAGTTAAAGACTGTAGTTAGAGATACAGAAGGACACTGTATCATTCTTAAAGGGTCTATCTGACAAGAAGATCTAACAACTGTAAATATCTATGCCTCCAACATAGGAGCAACCAACTAGATAAGCCAATTGTTAATGAAAATAAATATAGTGATAATAATATGTTAATGGTAGAAGACATCAACATTCCATTCTCAGAAATAAACAGATCATGTAAGCAAAAAAATCAACAAAGAAACAAGAGCTTTGAATGATATACTGGGCAAGAGGGACCTCATAGATATATACAGAACATTCTACCCTACAGAATACTCATTCTTCTTCAGTATACATGAAAATATCTCCAGAATAAACCACATACCAGGACACAAATCAGGTCACAATTGAGATAATTCCCTGCATATTTTCAGACCACAGTGCTTTGAAAATAGAACTAGATCACAAAAAAAAAAGTTTGGACAAAATTCAAACACTTGAGGCTAAAGACCCTCCTATTCAAGAATGTTTGGGTTAACCAGGAAACCAAAGAAGAACTTAAACAATTCACAGAAACCAATGGGAATGAAAACATGTCAGTCCAAAACCTATGGGATACCACAAAAGTGGTCCTAAGTGGGAAATACATGACCATGACCATCCAAGCCTCACTCAAAAAAAAAAAAAAAAAAAAGAAAAGAGATTAGAGCAGAGAACAATGAATTAGAAACAAGAAATATAGTAGAACACATCAACAAAACTAGAAGCTTGTTCTTTGAAAAAAATAATAAGATCAATAAACCACTGACCAGACTTATCCAAAAGAAAAGAAAAAGGACCCAAATTAATAAAATTATGAATGAAAAGGGAGAGATAATGACTAACGCTAAAGGAAAACGTACAGAAAATGATTACCAACAGCTATATGACAACAAATTAAGCAATGTGGAAGAAATGGATTCATACCTGGAAACTATAAACTACCAAGACTGAAACAAGAAGAAATGGACAACATGAATAGACCTATAACCAGTAATGAGATTGAAGCAGTAATCAAAACCCTCTTAACCTTTCCCTGGGGAATTCTACCAAACATGCAAAGAAGAAATAGTAGCTATTCTCCTGAAGCTGTTTCAAAAAACAGAAAGAGAACAAAAACTTCCACACTCATTCTATAAGGCCAGCATTACCTTGATCCCAAAACCAGGAAAAGACCCCATCAAAAAGGAGAATTTCAGACCAATATCCCCAATGAAGAAGGATATCAAAATTCTCAACAAGATGCTAACAAACAGGACCCAACAGTACATTTAAAGGATTATCTACCATGACCAGTGACCAGGTGGGACATATCCCTGGGATGCAAAGGTGGTTTAATATTTGCACATCAATCAGGGTGATAAAACACATTACTAAGAGGAGAGAGAGCTATGTGGTCCTCTCAATTGATACAGAAAAGGCATTTGACAAAATATAGCATCCTTTCTTGATTAAAACTCTTCAGAATATAGGACAGAGGGAACATTTCTCAATTTCATGAAGTCCAACTATGAAAAACCCACATCAAATATTATTATCAGTGGGGGAAAGCTGAGAACCTGTCCCTTAAGATCAGGAACATGACAAGGATGTCCACTCTTTCCACTATTGTTCAACATAGTACTAGAAGTCCTAGCAACAGGAATCAGACAGCAAAAAGAAATAAAAGGTATTCAAATTGGGAAAGAAATCAAACTTTCTTGACAGATGAGATGATACTTTATGTGGAAAACCCAAAGTCTCCATTCTCAAATTACCAAAACTCATACAGAAATTCGGTAGTGTGGCAGGATACAAAATCAATGCAAAGAAATCATTTGTTTTCTTACACAATATCAATGTAACTGTAAAAAGAGAAATTGCAGAATCAATTCCATTTACAGTAGCACCAAACCCCATAAAATACCTTGGAATAAACCTAACCAAAGAAGGAAAGGATCTATACTCCAGAAACTACAGAAAACTCATGAAAGAAATTGAAGAAGACAAAAGAGGATGGAAAACATTCTTTGCTCATGGGTCAGAAGAAACTTTGTTAAAATGTTTCTGCTGCCCATAGCCATCTATACTTTCAACACCACCCTGATCAAATACCAATGACATTTTTCAAAGTGCTGGGACAAATGATCCTAAAATTCATATGGAACCAGAAAAGACCCCCAATACCAAGGAAATGTTGAAAAAGAAAAACAAAGCTGGAGGCATCATATTGCATGTTTTAAAGCTATATTGCAAAGTTGTGATCACCAAGACAGCATGGTACTGGCACAAAAACAGACACATAGACCAGTAGAACAGAATAGACAGCCCAGATATGGACCCTCAACTCTATGGTCAAAGAATCTTCAACAAAGCAGGAAAAAATATCCAGTGGAAAAAAGTCTCTTCCATAAATGGTGCTGGGAAAATTGGACAGCTATACATAGAATGAAACCTGATCATTCTCTTACATCATATGAAAGATAAATTCAAAATGGATGACAGACATCAATGTGAGACAGGAATCCATGAAATTCCTAGAGAAGAACATAGGCAGTATCCTCTTTGACACTGGTCACAGCAACTTCTTTCAAGACATGTCTCCAAAGCCAAGGGACACAAAAGAAAACATGAACTTCTGAGACTTCATAAAGTTAAAAAATCTTCTGCACAGCAAAGAAGACAGTCAACAAAACAAAGAGCAACCCATGGAATGAGAGAAGATATTTGCAAATGACACTACAAACAAAAGACTGATATCCAAGATTTATAAAGAACTTCTCAAACT
This sequence comes from Spilogale gracilis, assembly GCA_004023965.1. Lineage (NCBI taxonomy): Eukaryota > Metazoa > Chordata > Mammalia > Carnivora > Mephitidae > Spilogale > Spilogale gracilis. The sequence continues at coordinate 40,368 of PITA01009362.1, forward strand.
CAATACCCCAAAAAACAAATAATCAAGACAAAAAATAGGCAGATGACATGAACAGACACTTCTCCAAAGAAGACATACAAGTAGCTAGCAGACACATAAAAAGATGTTCATCATCATTAACCACCAGGGAAATTCAAAACAAAACCACATTGAATATCATCTCATATCTGTTAGAATGACAATAAATGACAAGATAGGAAACAACAAATGTTGGAGAGAATGTGGAGAAAGGAGAACTCTCTTACACTGTTGGTGGGAATGCAAGTTGGTGCAGCCACTTTGGAAAACAGTGTGGGGATTTCTTAAAACTTTAAAGATAGAGCTACCTTTAATCCAGCAATTGCACTACTGGGTATTTGCCCCATAGATACAGATGTAGTGAAAAGAAGGGCCATATGACCCCAATATTAACAGCATCAATGTCCACAATAGCCAAACTGTGGAAAGAGCCAAGATGGCCTTTGACAAATGAATGAATAGAGAAGATGTGGTCCATAGTCACAGTGGGATATTATTCAGCCATCAGAAAAGTTGAATACCTAACTTTTTCATGGATGGGACTGGAGGAGATTATGCTGAGTGAAATAAGTCAAGCAGAGAAAGTTAATTATGGTTAAATATGGTTTCACTTACTTGTGGAACATAAGAAATAACATGGAGGACATTATGAGAAGGAAAGAAAAAGTGAATTGGGGGAAATCAGGGGAGGGGGGGAGATGAACCATGAAAGATTGTGGACTATGAGAAACAAACTGAGGGTTGTTGGGGAGGTGGGGGGATGGGTTAGCCTGGTGATGGGTATTAAGGAAAGCACCTATTGCAGGGAGTACTGGGTGTTACATGCAAATGGTGAATCATGGAACACTACATCAAAAAGTAATGATGTACTATATGGAGACTAACATAACATAATAAAAAAGGAAAGAAGAAAGAAAGATGAAAGGAAGAAAGAAAAGAAAGAAAGAAAGAAAGAAAGAAAGAAAGAAAGAAAGAAAGAAAGAAAGAAAGAAGTGAGGGAGTGAGGAAGGGAGGGAGAAAGGAAGAGAGAGAGAGGGAGGGAGGGAGTAAAGAAGGAAGGGAGGGATGGCAGAGGAAAGGGAGAAAGAAGAAAAGAAAGAAAAAGAAAGAAAGAAAGAAAGAAAGAAAGAAAGAAAGAAAGAAAGAAAGAAAGAAAGAAAGAAAGAAAGAAAGAAGGAAAGATTGATTTTATTACATGATTATGGCAGCTGCAAAGTCCTCAGATCTGCATTGGCAAACTGGAGACCCATGAGAACAGATCATATAGCTTCAGTCCATCTTCAAGCCTGAAGTCAGGAGACCCATGCTCCAGCTTAAAGATAGGCAAGAGAAGTTCCCTATTACCCAGTCTTTTCATTCTATTCAAGTCTTTAATTGATTGCATGAGGACCATCCACATTAGGGAGAGCAATCTGCTTTACTAAATCTACTAATTCAAATGTTAATCTCATCCCAAAATACACTCACAAACACACTCAGAATAATGTTTGATCAAATGCCTACCCCCTCCCCTTTACCCAGTCAAGTTGACACATAATATTAAGCAACACAGTATTCTTTTCTTACTAAATGATAGTATTCAGGCTGATAGAGTCTCTTCTTTTTTTTTTTTTTTTTACCTACCATCACCTTCCATTTGCCTAATTTTCTGTTCAGATGATCACAAAAAGTGAATCATCAATGTCATTTTTTAAATAAAAAAACAAGCCTGTGCATGAGATACCCATCCTCTCTTTGTATAATCATCTTCACCTTTATCAGATTCTTGTGGGGTCTCCTTCTTGCATATTAATGGGAATTCCACGAATTTGTATGACAATGTCTTGATAGGTCTACTTAGAATAACAGGTAAACATATCAACTGTCTAGTTATGTTTTAAGTTTAGGAAGATATACTAGAATGAGTATTTTTTCAACATTCTACTCTTATTCAGTAATAATATCACATATTCACACCCTTTGCCATGTAACTTCCATTGACCATATTTCCCTTCTAGACTCAAAGTTCAGCTATGCAGCTTGCTTTTGGAATTATTCAAGATGCAAGCTTAGGCTTGAAAAATGTTTGTATTATTGCACTTATTCCAGAATATCTGAAACTGTCATGAGGAAAACATACCTACTCTAGTTTGATTTTCTTTGGGGGAAAAATTTGAGGAACAGAATCAAACTGTCCATCTGAGTACAATATAGATCAGCTGAATTCTGACTAATCTCTATTGAGTCCCTAGGCATGTTGGTGGGGGAGGCACAAAACAAGACAGAGCCACCAACCTAAACACAGTCTAGACCAATCTATCCTCAGTTGATCTGGAAACTTATGAGAATGAATGATTACTGCTTTAAATAGTGATTTTTGGTATGTTTCGTTTCTTTTGGTTGTTTTGTAGTCACAACATTTCTGTGACAATAACAAACTTACACAAAGATATAGTCCCAATTATCAGGTATACTCAGTGAGAAAGAGAAAAAAGACAAATATATAAATTATTATTATTATTATTTACTTTTTCACAGAGGTTTATTTTTGAAGTAGAAAAATAAACACAAAACAGATTGAATATTTTATTTTTTTGTCAAACATAGTTTGCCATCAAATAAATTTGTCCTTTTGCTGAATTTGCTTTTATTAAAGAATTCCATCAAGCAACTTTTTATATGGGCACATATTTTTATCACCCTACTGATTAGATAATATTCCCTAAGCAAAACACACCATAGTTAGAAATGTCACCTTTGTGTAGATTACTTATCATCCCAGCATTATAATTTTTTTCAGTTTGTTTTGATTTCATGTAAGTGTTGCATTCTTTTTTCCACTATAACCACTAGATATAATATTAAAAATATTTGGATAGACATTTTTTTCCTCTCCGCAAATACAAATTTAAAAATACTCAATAAAATTTTCTTAGTAACTCTGAAAGACACATAATGCATATTTAACATTAAGTGAAAATGACAGTATTAAAAAACAACTACACTTACTACAGAAAAACAACATTGCATTCAAAGAAAGGAAAGGTTTTTCTATTTTGTTTTAACCATTTTGTTGTTTTTCTTGATGGCAAAGGTTTTTGGATTTTCAAGTTATTGTGTAGAAATTGGGATAAGCACCAGAGGAATTTGGGCTTCATAAAGTAAATCAACCTCTGTTTATGGCTCCTGTTTCATTTTTGTACTTCCCAGTCTTTTTAAATAGAACAAACATGCCGTGAGGTTTTTCTTAAAATCATTTTGAAAGTGTGTTTCTGTTATGACCCATCACTATGAAATATAGTTTTCTGATAACATGATCACTAAAATAAGTTTTGTTTTTGTTTCTGTTTTTTGTTTTGTTTTGTTTTGGTAGATAGCAGATTGGACCTGTGGAGTTTCTATAAGGCAGGAATTTAAACTATTGAGAAATGGTTCAATGTGCCAGCACACAACATAGATTCAAAAGTATGTTTACCATAGAATTATATTTGAAAATTAAATAAAAGAGAAACTGAGGTTCAAATGAAACAGAAACCTATTCAACTAGTGACACATAAAGTCTGCCACTGAGATCATAAAAATCAATTTCTTAAAAGGCACAAACTTCCCCAAATTTAACTGATATTATATTGCCTGTACCTATTTTAAAACTTGAATTTGTTTAGTTAGTTACAAAATATTCCCAAAAATAAGTTTACACTGGCAAATTCTACTAAAAGTTTATAAAATAATTAACACCAAATCTACATAGTCTCTTTTAGAAAGTAGAAGAGGGAATACTTACAAACTGATTTGATAATTCCATTTTACCTTGATTCCAAAATTAAGCAAGGGCAGTTCAAAAGAAGAAAACCACAAACCAGTATCCGTCGCGGACATAGGTGGAAAAATCCTCAATAATATGTCAGCTAAGTGGCTAGCCTATGATTTTGGCTCAGGTCATGATCTCCTGGGTCCTGGGATCAAGTTTCTCATCCAGCTTCACACTCAGTAAGGAGTTGGCTTGAGATTCCCTCTCTCAAAGGGAAGTATAGGTGCACACAATTTGGATTATGCTGAATTTAAAAAAAAAAAAAAGCAACCCCTAAATATTATATACTTCATTAATTTATTTATGAACATTCTCTGCCACCACTCCACCCTCCTTGACTATGAATATGGATTTGTTTCCCTTCCTGGAAAATGTTAGGGAGAGGAACTTTTCCTCTGCAGACCATTCTAAAGAAGGGGTGAGTATGACCCAGAAGATGGGACTAGAAGAGCAAGGTGATCATTCCTGGCCCTCCACTGCAGTCACTCCCCATGGGCTCGCAGCTCCTACCTCAACAGAAGGAAGTTTCTGTTGGTGTTCATGAAGAGGATGGAGAACAGTTGCATTGAGTGAGGGAGGAGAGGGCTGAGTAGCCGATACTACACCCGATATATTCCCATAATGATAACTTTCATGAGTCTCCTCAATCCAATGGCTTGTCCTTTAAATGTTCATCTCAAACTGTGACTCTTCACTTTCTCTCTGGTATATCTTCTGGGCTTTGGGGCAGGTGACTCTGGCTGGCTTTTATGGAGGGCTTATCATTGGCAAAGCTGATGACCTTGGAAATGGTGCCTCAGGATCATGGCTGCCCAAGTGCTGCCTTTGTGGCCCTAGACTATATAATATTCCTGAAATGGGAAAATTATACAGGCAGGAGACAGAGTAATAGTTGCCAGACTTTAGAAACAAAGCAAGGGGAAAGAGCAAGGGAATGTAATTATAAAAATATAACAGAAGGAAGATCTTTATGGTAATTCAACAGTTCCATATTGTGGTTGTGATAGTTTTATTTATTTATTCATGTAATAAAATTACAAAGAAGCACACACATAGGCAATGCACACATACAACTAATAAAACATCTGAATAAATTATGTGGATTTTACTAACATTTGTTTCCCAGAATTGATGTTCTATAGTTGTGTAAGATGTTGCAATTTGGAATGGGGTGAAGCGACCTCTGTACCATTTTTGCAACTTCTTCTAAAATCTACAAATATTTCAAAATAACAATGTTTTAAAATTGTTGTATTGTTTAGAACAAGCATTTATGAATATTCAGCATATACCTAAAAGCAATGCTATATTGTTAAGAATAAAATGACTCTTGACTACTGCTATCACAAGATATCACCATACTGAACTTGAGAGAAACTGTAGAGCCCATAAAATACTGATCATTTTAATTAACCAAAAGAATAGATGCTGTAATTTAAAAAAGAGCAGCACCTAAAGCATTTTTTATCAAAAAGAACTAATGTTTTAAAAATATAATTTCAGCTTCCTAAAAATATTTACTCAAAACTGTTTCTTATATATGGATATTTCTGTGTACACCTGAGGCTATGTAGTAATATAGTAGGATTAGGAATAGTCTTACGGTAAACAATGTGATTTTTCTCAGATTAGTAAGTGTATTTTAGGATTTATGAGTAAACATTTTGAATGTTTGTACTCTCAAAAAAAAAATGTGGAGAGTCTGTGTAAGCACAGTCAATAGAACACCAGTTTTATGTGAGATTTTTGTGTAGGTATGTGAGAAAGCTTGCAAAGTAGAAAAAAATAATTTTCCCCAAAGGATTAAATGATCTGATACTTTGAGTTCTCAAACAATCTAGTAGAATTTATTCTGTAGTCATTGCAAAATGAAAATAGAAAGCTGTTGTAGTTCAAAAAGCATTTTATTGTTCATAGCAAGTTCTGAGAGGGTTAGATGAAATGTTTGACTTCTTTCTGAGACTGTCCACTTTAATTTCTATCCAAATATTTGCTATATAGTTTTTTTTCAAGACTGTTACATAAAAGCTATTCCACTAATTTAGTTGGCTTCCTTTTGCTATTGCCTTCATCAATTCTTTTGTTTGCTTCATATATTTCTATAATATAAAATTACTTAATATTACTTATTACATAATAAATTAATAAATTATTGAATATTACTTGCAGTATATTTAAGTATTCAAGAAAGGAAGTTTTTAGGAGGTCAAAAGCAGCAAAAATATGCAAAAAATAAAGGAAATTAAAAAGTCCTGAAATGATAAAGGGCTGAAGCAGACCTGGTATTTTTACTTAAACAACCCCAACTTACTTAAACCCCTGAACTTTACAGTGAAAGACAGAAACACTAACTTAATTAGAACTAAAAATCCTAGTCATTATTAGAGAGCAATGGTCACTGTAATAATAATTTTTCCAGATAAATTCCTCTACTGGATATTAAAATCAATGGACCAAAGTTAAGGGACAAACTTGAGACTATTTTATAGTTTCAAAGTATAGTGTAATGATATTTATGAATTTCAAAAAAGAATAAAAACAAACCCTTGATGTTACAGTGGAGAAACTCAGAAGACCAAGTTATCAAGGATAACATTATTGAGACCTATTAACATTAAATACTCTGATAAGATGCACTGAGAAGGACACCACATATGTGGTATTCTTACCAAAACTGTATAACCTCAGTAGAATCATAAGAAAACATCAGAAAAATTAAAACTGGGGGACATTCCCAAGTAAAAATGTTTTCTAGTACATCTCAAAAGAATAAAGATTATGAAAGCCAAGGAAAGACTGTGAAACTGTTGCAGAGTAGAAGAAACTAAGGAGAAACAGTATTAAATGCAGTGTGGGATCCAGAAACAAAAGAAGGAAATTAGGGGGAAAAGGCAGAAATTTAAATATAAGTTCTTACATTTAGTTAATATAATTTATGTTGCTACTATGAATGATCATTTTTTTAAATATGATAATTGCACTGTTGTTATGTTAACTTTAGAGGAGGTGAGGTGAAAGGTATAAGTAAACTCCATACTATTTTTTTTAAATTTTTTCTGTAAATCAGAAATTATTTGAATATAAAAAGGTTGATTCCTAATACACTCACAGGAGTTAGCAATTTCCAACCAAATTACTATATTAAATTTTCATTTCACAAAAATAAAATAGTAAAATGAAGCAATAGTTAGATTTGTGTATGACTGATGATTATGGTGGAATTGTTTTTTAATTTTACCAAATATGCTCATGAACATTAACAGAGATACCATATAGAAAATCTAAAAACAAACAAAAGACTACATCCATGATAAAACTGTCAATAAAATATAAAAATAAGTCATCTTCATATCTCCCCATCCAGAATATGAATATATAGGGTCAAAATATTGACTTTAGCAAGACTCTGGCCAAGATGAACAGTAGTATAGTGGAGTGCAGAGGGAAGAAATTAGTTAGTCTGATAGTCTTAAATTTAAGCCAGAAAATTCAGAAGTTGCCTAAAGGCACTTACTCATTATCCCCAAAAGCAGTCCCTATCAAAATAACACCCACAATAGTTTTCCAGAATAATAATAAAGCTGTAATAAGGCCACAGAGGATACTAAAATGTCTACTACCTACTGCTATAGCAAATTTCAAAGACAACCCAACTTTAGACAGGTTGATAGTTCTCACTCTATGGTCCTAGTTACCTCAGTTCCAATTGCCCATGACATCATGTTCAGCCTTCATCAAGAACATTCTAGGAAAGCAACCAACCAACTAACCAACCAACCTAGTCTAGGGTGACAAAGGAAGCATCAGAATCAGACTCAAGTATGACTTTGATTTTGGAATTATCAGACATGGAATTTAAAATACCTATGGTTAATATGTTAAAGTCTGTAATGAAAAGTAGACAGCAAGTGAAAATAGATTGGTAAGGTAAGCAGAGAGATTGAAACTCTAATATAGTATGAATGAAATATTATAAATAAAGATCATATTTTATATATTTATATATTAATAAAATATGTTTATTTTATATATTATATTTTATTATATATTCATTATATATTATATATTATATTATTTATAATAATATTATAAATAAAAATTTAATATATTAATTTGGTTGAAAATTGCTAACTCCTGTGATTATATTAGGAATCAACCTTTTTATATTCAAATAATTTGAGAAAGAAAGAATTAGATTGAAACATTAAAAACTAAAAATTCTGAAACTGAATTATAGAATACCTTTGATGGGTTTATCAGTAGGCATCATGGCCAAGAAAGGAATAAAGGAACTTGAAAATAGGTCAATAAAACAGCCCAAATTATTGAAATGCAACAACAAAAAGTACAATAACCAGAAACAGAATATTTAATGTCTCAGGGGAAATTCAAGATTCCTATATGCATATAAGATACTAGAAGAAAATAAAAACAGAAGAGAAGTAATAGTTGAAGTAATAATGGCTGAGAATTTTCCAAAATTAATGAGAGATACCAAATCACAGATCTAGGGAGCTCAGAGAACACAAAGCAGGATCAATATCAAACTCAAACTGTAGGAAACCGAAGATAGAAAATGTTTTTAAAAACCCAGGGACAGAGTTGGGGGCTGGGGGAGGTAGATGGTAGCACTTTAACAATAGAAGAACAAAGTTTTATTTCCAAAGTGGAAGAGAAATAAATATACTTTGAAACATACAAAAACTGAGATAATCCAGCAAATTGCCCTGAAGTAATGCAAAGTGAAGATTTTCAGGGAGATTACAAATGGTAAGGTATTTCTAACATTACAAATGGTAGAGGTAAGGAATTGGTATTCATATAAAGAAAGGAAAATCATTGGAAAAGTAATAAAAGAAAGTAAAAACTACCTTTGTGTTTTTCTTAATTAATTTTATATATTTATATATATTTATATATATAATTATATATATATATTTATATATATATAATTAAGATTTTATTTATTTGACAGAGAGAAACACAGCCAAAGAGGGAACGCAAACAATGGAAGTGAGAAAGGGAGAAGCAGGCTCCCCACCAAGCAGGCAGCCCGATGTGGGACTCGATCCCAGGACTCCGGGATCATGACCTGAGCCAAAGGCAGAGGCTTAACCACTGAGCCTCCCAGGCACCCCAATAACTGTTCATTTCAAGGAAGAGTAGCAACAATGCAATGGGTGTTGATAAAACATGCATAAGTACGATGAATAATATAAGGGCAAAGTGGATGAGAAGGAAGAATTGAGAATACTATGCTGTAAGACACCTGCCTACACATTACTTGCTCAGAATTATTTGAAAGTGGACTTAGATTAGTTAAAAATATATGCTGCACACTCTAGAACAACAACTAAAAGTACTTTTATTTTATTTTATTTATTTGAAAGAGAGAGAGAGAGTAGGAGCTAGGGGTGGGGAATGGCAGAGGGAGAGAGAGAAGTGGGTTCCCTACTGAGCAGGGAGCCTGATATGGGGCCTGATACCAGAACCTTAAGATCATGATCCTAGCCAAAGGCAGATGCCCAACCATCTGAGTCACCCAGGGACCCCCACTAAAAGTATTTTTAAGTACAACTGATATTCTAAGAGAAGACAAAAAAATGGAATCATATTTATGGCTCATAAATGGCTCAATTAAAATCAAAGAAGACCTAAAAGAGGGGAAAAAGAGAAAGTCAATTTATATAAAATTTGTTGCCATAAGATAGATTTTAATCCAATGTTCACTTAAAATATAAATGATCTAAATATAGCAATCAAAATACATACACTGACAGAGGTGGACAAAAATCAAGAGCTGATCCTATGTTGTCTACAGAGAAACTAAAGACTCAGGTAGATTAAAAATAAAAATATGGAGAATAAGGACCATGTTAACACTAATCCAGAGAAAGCTCTATTTATTTCAGATAAAGCATACTTTAAAATAAGATTATCAGTGATAAAGAGAGACATTTCATTATAATAAAGTGGTCAATTCTCCAAAAATAATACATAATAATCATATATATCTATAACAACAGAATGTCAAAACTCATGAGACAAAAATTGATAAAACTGCAAGGGGAAATTGACAAATACATTATTATTGTCTGAAACTTCAATACTCTCTCAATAATTGACAAATTAAGCAGAAAAATCAGTGAGGAAACAGTTGACCTGAATAGTATCATAAGTCAACGTCATCTAACTGACACTGGTAGACTACTTCATTCAACAGAAGAATACATATTTTTCTCAAGCTCACATTAAACATACACCTAGATCACACTCTCAGCTATAAAACACATCTCAAGAAATTTAAAAGCATGCAAAGTATGTTCTCAGACCAAATGGAATTAAACTAGAAATCAATTATAGAAAGATAGCTGGATAATCCCCAGATATTTGGAGATTAAAGAACACATTTTAAATAACAAACTGTTAGAAGAAAATGTTTCAAGAGAAATTAAGTGATATTTTGAACTTACTGAAAATCAAAACACGACTCACCAAAATCTGTGGGATGCAGTGAAACAGGACGGAAAGGGAAATTTGCAGTATGTGATACATATAATAGAAGAGATCTGAAATAGAAAAATATAAGCTTCCATTTTAAGAAACTAGAGAAAGAAGAGCAATTTAAGTCTAAACAAACAGAAGAGGGACACCTGGGTGTCTGTCTCATTTGGTTAAGCATGTTCCTTCAGCTCGGGTCATGATCTCAGGGTCCTGGAATCAATCCCTTTATGGAGCTCCCTGCTCAGCGGGGTGTCTGCCTCTCCGTCTGTACCTCCCCCTTGGTTGTACACTCTTTCTCTTTCTTTCTCTTGCTCTAAAATGAATAAATAAAATCTTTTAAAAAATGATAGAAGAAAAGAAATAATACAAAGTAAAGCTGAAAAGTGGGACACATCTTCTCATTTTCTCTAACCTGGGTCAATACAATGAATTTCTCAAAATTTTGAAACTAGGGCTAAAGTCAGATACTTCCCTAAGAGACATAGAGAAAAACTACAATACAAAGCAGGTGCATGGAGAAGAACATCACCAAGTGTTCATATCATTTTTTCTTCTTTTCTTTTCTTTCTTTCTTTTTTTTTTTAAGCGAAGGAGGGGGAGCATCGGAGAGGGAGAGAGAGAATCTTAAGCAGGTTCCATTTCCAGCATGGAGCCCAACAGGGGGCTCAATCTAATGACCTGAGCCAAAATCAAGAATCAGAGGCGTAACCCATTGAGCCACCAGGCACCCCTATTTTTCTTATTTTAAATAAAGTACTGTTATAAATATTTTAATACCCAAATTTAATATTTAATATCCAAATAAAGATATTTAGAAAATAGAAACTTTGATCTGGAAGCCTATATCATTTCTGTGAGTTACTTTACGGAAAGAACATATGGATCAAGTTTACTTTTGTAAGACTTACTATGAGATAACCATTAGCCAAGTAGTATATTCAGAAAAAAAGTCCCACTGAAATTTCAGAGGTCCAGATTGAAGATCATATGCTTTTCAATGGGTGTTCAAAATGTTTTATAGCACTAAATATTTTCAACTTATTTCTTGATGTTGATAGTAATATTTATTCCTGCATGTGATCATTTGTCAAATCACACACTTCAATACTTGAATAAATAAATCAATCAATGAATGCACACTTGCAGTTGTCCATATGTATCTTTGTTATTTTTCTATTCTGTGATTTTTTAACTTAAAGCATTTTGTACACTCTGTATATTCTGAAGTTGAAATCTTTTGAATAAAATCTTTAGCACTTTACAACAGTATTATTGTGAAAGACAAGTACAAAGCACAATAGAGGGTAAGGACAACCTATATCTTGAAATAACACCTTTGACTAAGTGTACAGAGATTTCAGAACCTTATGATTCATTAGCATGATACAGATTGATTATTTTTGTTTAAAAAAAGCTTTGAGTATCCCACTTAGTGTTTTGGCTAACTCTTTTGATTAGCTTGGAGTTAATCAGTTCTATCTCCATTCTTTTACCAAGGTAAAATGTGTTTTGAAGTTCCTTTTCTATAAAGGGCATTGGTATCAATGGCAATTCATTTTCTCTTGGGATGCTCTTGCAATTTTGCTGTGCTAAATGCTTCCACTAAGCACTTAGTGAAGGCTGAGGTCACCTCTCTTGTTAAAGAAGAAAAATTGCAATGCTTTAACTCAAAGTTTCCCAAAGTGCAATATAAATCGTAATTAAAGCCTGGAGTTATTATTATTTTTTTTAATGACAAAGAAATTTTACACTTGTTATCCAATCTTCTTGTTTGGTTAGGTAAATATTAACTTGAAACTATATATTATGACCCAAAGGACATTGATTTTATTCTGTAGTGTCATATGTCTTATAAACCATGGTGATGTAGTAAGAGAAATCATATTTCTTTCTGGTGTCCGGAGACAATGTCATTGAGCTCCACGCAAAAATATCTTCTATAACGAGTGTGAGAGTTTTCCAGTAATTCATAGTTTATCACTAAGTAGGAAAGCTAATTCCATTGTTCTTAGCTCTGAACAGCAATGTTGCTAACATAGATGATTAAAAATGTTCTTTTAAACTTATGAAATCTACATCCTGCTTATTATTCCACATGAATGAATTATATTAACGCTCATATATTGATTTGATCATATGACACTTTTGTCCTCTTGGGAATGGTCTTTAATTTTTGTTTTGTTTTGTTTTTTAAGATTTTATTTGCTTGACAGAGAGAGAGATCACAAATAGGCAGAGAGACAGGCAGAGAAAGAAGGGGAAGCAGACTCCCCACCAAGCAGCTCCCCACCGAGCCCCATGTAGGACTCGATCCCAGGACCCTGAGATCATGACCCAAGCCGAAGGCAGGGGCTTAACCCACTGAGCCACTCAGGTGCCCTGGCCATTAATTTCTAAAATGAAAATAATAAACCTTTATGTCATAGTAATGATTAAATAAGATACTGTGAAACAATATCTCTCTGTAGTACATAGCAAGTGTCGAATTGGTTCTAGTTACCTTTCCTTCAACACCTACACACAATAAGAAGGGTGAAGATTAAATGCGCTTGAGTGGCTCAGTTGGTTGGGCGACTGCCTTCAGCTCAGGTCACGATCCCTGAGTACTGGGATTGTGCCCTGCACTGCGCTCCCTGCTGGCAGGAAGCCTGCTTTTCCCTTTCACTCCCCCTGCTTGTATTCCCTCTTTGTATTTCTCTCTGATAAATAAATATATAAAATCTTAAAAATAAATAAATGCAAAGATTAAGACTGTTCTTTTTTTTTTTTCGAAAAAATGTGATTCTTTTGTAAGGATCTTTAGAATTAGAAAATAATTTTAAATAAGAATATCTTCTGAGAGTTAAACTTTTAAATCAATATAATTATGTCACATTAAATATATATAGGTTTTAAAATAAAATATCTCTCAGGCAACTGGCCTGGATTCTTATCTGCTTGAAGTAGTTAACATGTATAAAAAATAAATGTTCCATGGAGAGGGGGAATCATTCAACCAGAAAATCCTGGAAGAAGAGAAAACATTAAAACAAATAAGAGGAAGTTTTAAAAGGGGAATTTGACCTTTGGACTGAAAGCAATTGCCTCATTAGCTGGCCCAACCACTATTAAGGATATACATGCATTTGTGTAACCTTACCTCTTGGCATTAAAAATGGAAACAATCTAATTCAATTTGTTTATATCCACATGTAAACAAGCCACTGTTTCTTTGCAGAGAGAATGGATTAGTCATATGCATGTAAATATTTCTGTGCTAGTGAGAATTGCTTCTTATTTTTAATGGCATTTTTATCTTACAGAGTTTTCCCTTGAAATTTGTTAATTTGATTTCTTTTTCTATAGAGGTAATAGTATTTTTGATACTATGAATAAGTTAAGATTGACGGCAAGAATGCAGACTTTGGTAAATTTGCCAAAATAATAAATACTACAAGTGAGGCTCCTTCAGAGTTCTATCATTAATGTGGACAAAAGCAATCAGTATTCTTGAAAACGGATTCTCTTCCAGGTAATTCTGCTGCTGCCTGGCTGCATAAGAATGAGCCTCAGACCCCATTGCTTACTAGGACAAAGGAAGCCCTGACAGCCAATGGTAGGATTATTTTATGCAGGGATATCTTTCCCAGTTTGAAACACAGGGAAACTCCTCTGTTCTACCTACAGCCCTCAGGTACACCCCACAGCTTTCTGTATTTCCGACCCCACAGGAGCGGGGCTGGGGTACTTCCTCTACAGTGAGCAGTGGAGTGTGTATAGCTATACTATCTGCATGGAATGGGTAGTGGGTCCACTGGCCTTGGGAACTGATGCATTGCAAGAGCATGTATCTTGTGTACTCCTTCTCCCCTCTCACTGTCAGTACATAAACATTGTCCCACTTGAGTCTGACTTACGTGTTATCTTCTTAGCGACCTTGTATTTGCCCTGGTTTCTTTCTTGGCTGGAACTTACCTGCCTGCTAACCTTGGCCACACAGTTTGGCCACTGAATTATGCACCTATATACACCTAGTCCATCACAAAAATGCTCCTATGATCTCATGTGCACAATTGCAAACATTATAGAGAAATGTCTTCACAACAAAACAAAACCAAAAAGTAAGATATTGAAATGATAAACACACACTGGTACCTCACTGGCTCTAATATCGTTTGCTGATTTCCACAATCCAGCGTATGACGTATCAATGGCTTGGTATCTTGGAAAGATGGCCTGAGTTGCACACAGACATTCACAATGAAACTCAGACCCCTAAAACTTAAGATCTTGAAATCTTCTGTGGGTCATCCAACGAATGGAGACCATCAGGCCAATAGCCACAAAATGTCACTCAAAGCAATATTTAAAGGATGCCCTTTAGTAAAAAAAAAAAAACATTATTTCAACAGGATAGTCCAAGATTAAACAACAAACAGTATTGACAAAAGAAACTGAAAAACATGAGTATGAGTCCAAATGAATATTGACTAATTTTAAACACTACTTTTCAATTTTTTTCAAAATTTTTTCCCCAAAATATATTTTTTAAGATTTTATCCATTTACTAGAGAGAGAGAGAAAGACAGAGAGCATGAAGAGAGGGCAGATAGAGGGAGAAACAGACTCCCCACTGAGCGTGGAGCCCAATGAAGGGCTCCCTCCCAAAACCCTGGCAATCGTGACCTGAGTCAAAGGCAGACTGTTAACGGATTGAGCCACCCAGTGCCCCTATTTTTCAAAAATATTATGAATAATAATTACTGTCAAATGTGGGGGAATAAAATGTAAATAAAACCTAGAAAACATTAACATGAATTTGGTAACATGGTACTTGGTGTTAGATTTTGGGAAGGCATTTTTTGGCCTTTGTTTCTTTTTATTGTTTGAGAAATGGCTACAGACATGTTTTAGTTTTAGAATTTGTCAAATTAGGCATTCAATTTAATATTTAGGTAACCACGAATAAACGAGAGAGTATATCATTTCCAAGCCAGGAAAAAGAAAACAAAACAAAACAAGACAAATAAAACAAAAACAAACAAAAATCACCTTTAACCAATCAAAATGAAGGTGGGGTGGGAGGGATAGGAAAGGCACATAAATGACCATCTTGGGCCTGGTTCCACAAAAGCAGTTCCATAGTCCTGGGTTACTGATATATTTATTTTTTTCTTCCAAACCTAAAGAAGGGCTTTTATATTCCTGCACCTTCAGGTTTTGGTATAAGTCTGCCCTAGGAGAATGTGAATTCCCAGGTTCTCCAGCCAGCAAACTATGGATGATTATCCTGAGAAAACCCCTCTAAACCAGGAGCCAGGCTGTGGCCAAATTAAGGGCAGATATAATGCTAAAAAGATCTAAGGAAGTCTGTCCAAGGTTTCAACATCAGCTGTTACAAGGATATATAAGGAAAGTCCAAAATAAGATGGTTTAAATATTTTCATATATACTACTAATCATAAAAATGCAAATGACCTCAATTATCCGGTGAAAAACAGAGGTTGTCAGATTGGGTTTAGATCAAAGTTTAATTATAATCTATTTATAAGAGATACACATAATACTTTAGAATGCAGGAAGATTGAAGAGAAACATTTAAAAACATGAATCAGAATTTAATACAGTTATTAATATCAGATGGAATTTACTTAAACCCTTATGTACTATTGGAGATGAATAGTGTCTCAAGATAATGATAATATAAAAATATACAACAAAAAATTATTTGTCCTTGTTAATGATGAGAAATGTTTGAAGCAAATGACAGACTGTATTAAAATTTGCAAACCTACCTCAGTGGCAGATTTTTTTTTGGTGATATTTTAAAGGTGTAAAGTATGCATACTAAAATGTATGTAAATTTTTAATTTCCAGTACAATGAATTAGCACAAAGTGAACACTGCCATACAACATCAGAATCAAGAAATAGAACATTACAGGGGCACCTGGGTGGCTCAGTTGTTAAGAGTCTGCCTTTGTCTCAGGTCATGATTCCAGAGTCCTGGGATTGAGCCCCACCTTGAACTCCCTGTTCAGCAGGGAGCCTGCTTCTGCCTCTACAATTCACCCTGTTTCCAACCCCCTGCCTACTGTCTCTCTCTGTCAAATAAATAAATAAAATCTTTTAAAAAAAAAGACAGTGAAAGAGAAATAGAACATTACAAATACCCAGGGGCACTCTCCTCTCCCTCCCAGGCTATCCCCTGTCAATACTGACATAATACCTTCAATTCACATCACGTGCTTTGCAGTGTTCTATAAATGGAATCATACATTATATAGTTTTATTTGTTTGGCTTATTTTACTGACCAATTTGTAAGATTTTTCTGTGTTATATATGGTAGAACTTATATTGTCCATTTTCATTGTTGTATAATTTTCTATGAATAGAATATTTATATTCTCTTATTAATGGGACCTCACATGTTTTCAATTTTTGTCTATTATTCTATTATGAATAAAGCTGTCCAAATAATTTTTGTGCATGACTGTTAAGTCTCTGCCCAGGCATAAAAGAGCTAGTTGACAGAGTATGGTCAGAGAAGCAGACTCCCTGCTGAGTAGGCTGGACCTCAGGACCCTGGGATCATGACTTGATCCAAAGGCAGATGCTTAACTGACTGAGCCACACAGACACCCTCACATTATCAAACAGTTTTTCAGTGTAATTTGTAAAAATTAAAATTTCTACTTACATTGCATGAATGTGGGGCATGAAAGCCCCACACCTTTGCCAATACTTACCACTGTCAATTTCGTTTTCATATGTAATCATTCTGGTATATATATAGTTGTATCTCATAGAGAGTTTTTGTGTTTGTTTTGTTTTTTTTTTTTTTTTGCATTTCCTTAGTAATTAATGAGATTGAGAACTTTTCATATGTTTATCGATAACCTTTTAGATAATTGTTTTTGCGGGACAAATTCCACTCAAGAATTTTTACCCATTTTTTTTATTGATTGTAAGAGTTGTTATTATTCTGAATAGTAGACAATTATATACATTGCAGATATCTTCTATCACATTATTGATAGTCTTTTATTCCCTTAAAAAATGTCTGATGATCATACATTCTTAAATTTAATGTTATTTTATTTATCACTTTCCTTCATGGTAACTGATATTCATGTCTCATTTAACTTTTCTTTCACTTCTCTTTGATTAGGATATTCTAAGTTTTCTTCTAGCAATGTATTATTTTAACTTTAATACTGTAATATTCATTTAATCTCAACTGAGTGATTATTCTTTTTTTTTATTTTAAGGAAATTTTTAATTTCCTTCTATCCTTGTTTAGGGAAGTATTTTCTTAAATGGATGTTGAATTTTACAAACCATGTTTTATATCTGATATTATCATAACACTATCTTTAGTTTATTTTTAAATTTAATTTTTATATTATTTTTATCCATTATTCACATCATGTAGTGAATCATTGATTGAATTTCAATTGCTAAATGACACATTCTTGAAATAAACCCAACATTAACATGAATAATTAATGACACTGAGTTTGTTCTGCTAATCTTTTGATTATCATTTGGGACCTATGTTCATAAGAGATATTAGACTCTAATGTTTATTATGCATTGTTACATGTAATATTCTTTTTTTTTAATTTAAATTTATTTTATTTTTTCAGTGTTCCAAGATTCATTCTCCATGCCCTACACCCAGTGCTCCATGCAATAGGTGCCCTCAGTACCCACCACCAGGCTCTTCCATCCCCCCGCCCCCTCCTTCCAAGTCCCTCATTTTGTTTCTGTGTCCAAAGTCTCTCATGATTCGTTTCTCTCCCTGAATTACCCTACTTCTCATTTACTTTCCTTCTCCTACTGTCCTCTATATTACCCCTTATGCACCACAAGTAAGTGAAACCATGTGATACTTGACTTTCTCTACTTGGCTTATTTCACTCAGCATACTCTCTTCCAATCCAGTCCATGTTACTACAAAAGTTGGATATTCATCCTTTCCGATGGAAGTGTAGTATTGTTGGGATCTCCTGGCGCCCGCTAGTTTGTGGCCATTAGTGGAAGTTGGCTGGGGTGGCCTCTTGGGCCTCTCCGGAGTACTTCTACCTACCAAACCTAGCTGAATCTTCCCGCCCTCAGGCTCTTAGCCCGCACACAAATTCCGAACTTAGCCCGACCCAGCAGTCTGGCCTGAAATCTGCCTAAGGCCTTAGTGATAGCTACGTAATGAGTCCCTATTGGCCCCTGCTACTTCCTTCTTTTACTCCCTCCTTTCCTCTCTATATACCTGTGTCTCTTATCCAATAAAGCTGAAATTGCTGCACCTTTACAGCTGACTCAACTCCTGGCTCGGTGTGGTTTCTTTCCCGGTTTCAGGGTGGTGGCCGAGCCATCGACACTTATCATCTCGCTCAGCCCCCGGAGGATAACAGGCTGGTCCAGTTATCCTTCCCCTGGACCAGTATTGCAGAGAGCAACATGGTATTCCATTGTAAATATGTACGACATCTTCATTATCGATTCATCTGTTGAAGGGTGTCTTGGCTTTTTCCACAGTTTGGCGATTGTGGCCGTTGCTGCTATGAACATGGGGGTACATATGACCCTTCTTTTCACTACATTTGTATCCTTGGGGTAAATGTCCAGTAGTACAATTGCAGATCATAGGGTAGTTCTATTTTTAATTTTTTAAGGAATTTCCACATTGTTTTCCAAAGCGGCTCCACTAACTTGCATTCCCACCAACAGTGTAAGAGGGTTCCCCTTTCTCCGCAGCCTCTCCAACACTTGTTGTTTCCTGACTTGTTAATTTTGGCTATACTGACTGGTGTAAGATGGTATCTCAGTGTGGTTTTGATTTGAATTTCCCTGATAGCTAGTGACGCTAAACATTTTTTCATGTATCTGTTAGCCATTTGTATATCTTCTATGGAGAAGTTCCTCTTCATGTCTCTTGCCCATTTTTTGATGTGTTCATCTTCTTTTTGGATGTTGACTTTGAGTAGTTCTTTATAGATCTTGGATATCAGCCCTTTGTCTGTGGTGTCATTTGCAAATATCCTCTCCCATTCCGTGGATTGCCTCTTTGTTTTGATGACTGTTTCCTTTGCTGTACAGAAGCTTTCTATTTTGATGAAGTCCCAGAAATTCATTTTCGCTTTTGTCTCCTTTGTCTTTGGAGACATGTCTTGACATTGTTAAGTTGCAGTGGCTGATGTCAAAGAGTTACTACCTATGTTCTCTTCCAGGATTTTGATTGATTACTGCCTCACATTGAGGTCTTTCATCCATTTTGAGTTTGCCTTTGTGTGTGGTGTAAGACAATGTTCTAGTTTCATTCTTCTCCATGTAGCTGTCCAATTTTTCCAGAACCGTTTATTGAAGAGACTGTCTTTTTTCACTGGCTATGTTTTCCTGCTTTGTCAAAGATGATTTGACCATAGATTTGTGGGTCCATATCTAGACTCTCTACTCTGTTCCATTGGTCTATCTGTCTGTTTTTGTGCCAATACCATGCTGTGTTGGTAATCACAGCTTTGTAATAAAGCCTGAAGTATGGTAACGAGATGCCCCCAGCTTTGTTTTTATTCTTCAGCAATTCCTTAGTGATTTGGGGTCTTTTTGGTTCCATATAAATTTTAGGATTGTTTGTTCCAATGCTTTGAAGAATGTTGGTGGAATTTTGATTGGAATGGCATTGAAAGTATAGATTACTCTGGGCAGTATAGACATTTTAACAATGTTTATTCTTCCAACCTATGAGCATGGAATGCTCTCCCATCTTTTTGCGTCTTCTTCAGTTTTTTCATGAGTGTTCTGTAGTTCCTCGAATACAGATCCTTGACTTCTTTGGTTAGGTTTATTCCTAATTATCTTATGGTTTTGGGTGCTATAGTAAATGGAATCAATTCTCTGATTTCCCTTTCTCTATTTTCATTGTTAGTGTATAAGAACGCAACTGATTTCTGTGCATTGATTTTGTATCCGGCCACATTATCAAATCGTTGTATGAGTTCTAGTAGTTTGGGGGTAGAGTCTTTTGGGTGTTCCACATAGAGTATCATGTCATCTGCAAAGAGAGAGAGTTTAACTTCTTCTTTGCCAAGCTGAATACCTTTTATTTCTTTCTGTTGTCTGATTGCTGTTGCTGGGACTTCTAATACTATGTTGAACAGTAGTGGTGAGAGTGGGCATCCTTGTCTTGTTCCTGATCTCAGAGGGAAGGCTGTCAGTTTTTCCTCAATGAGAATGATATTTGCTGTGGGTTTTTTGTAGATTTTATGAGGTTGAGGAATGTTCCCTATATTCCTATACGTTGAAGAGTTTTGATCAGGAACAGATGTTGTATTTTGTCAAATGCCTTTTCTGCCTCAATTGAGAGTACCATGTGATTCTTCTCTTTTCTCTTATTGACTTGTTCTATTACGTTGATTGATTTACGAGTGTTGAACCACCCTTGCATCCCTGGGATAAATCCCACCTGGTCATGGTGGATAATCTTTTTAATGTATTGTTGGATCCTGTTAGCAAGGAGCTTGTTGAGAATCTTGGCATCCATATACATCAGAGATATTGGTCTGAAGTTCTCCTTTTTGATGTGGTCTTTGTATGGTTTGAGGATTAGAGTGATGCTGGCTTCATAGAAGGAGTCTGGAAGTTTCCTTCTATTTCTAGTTTTTGAAAGAGCTTCAGGAGAATAGGTGTTATTTCTTCTTTGAATGTTTGGTAGAATTCCCCAGGGAATCCGTCTGGTCCTGGACTCTTGTTTTTGGGGAGGTTTTTGATCCCTGTTTCAATCTCGTTACTATATATAGTTGTATTCAGATTGTCAATGTCTTCCAGTTTCAGTCTTGGAAGTTTATAGGTTTCTAGGAATGTATACATATCTTCTAGGTTGTTAGACTTATTGGCATATAATTGTTGATAGTAATTTCTGATGATTGTTTCTATTTCCTTGGTGTTAGTCATGATCTCTCCCCTTTCATTCATAATTTTATAATTTGGTTCTTCTCCCTTTTCTTTTGGATTAGTTTGGGCAATGGTCTATCGATCTTATTGATTCTTTCAAAGAACCAGCTTCTAGTTCCGTGGATGTGTTCTACTGTATCTCTAGTTTCTGATTCATTCATCTCTGCTCTAATCCTAATTATTTCCCATCTTGTGTGGGGGGTTGGTTTAATTTTTTGTTGATTTTCCAGTTCTTTAAGGTGTAATGAGAGTTGGTGTATTCAGGATTTTTCAAATTTTTTTGAGTGAGGCTTGGATGGCTATGTAATTCCCCCTTAGGACTGCCTTTGCTTTATCTCATAGGTTTTGGATCCATGTATCTTCATTCTCATTGGTTTCCATGAAGTGTTTCAGTTCTTCTTTGATTTCCTGGTTGATCCACAGATTCTTGAGCAGGATCGTCTTTAGCTTCCAAGTGTTTGATTTTCTTCTGAATTTTTTATTGTGGTTGAGTTCCAGTTTCACAGCATTGTGGTTAGAGAATATGCAGGGAATAATCTCAATCTTCTGGTATTGGTTGACCCCTGATTTGTGATCTAGTATGTGGTCTATTCTGGAGAAAGTTCCATGTGCACGCGAGAAGAATGAGTATTCTGCTGTTTTAGGGTGGAATGTTCTGAATATATCTATGAGATCCATCTGGTCCAATGTGTCATTCAAAGCTCTTGTGTCTTTGTTGATTTTCTGTTTAGATGATCTGTCCATTGCGGACAGTGGTGTGTTAAGATCTCCTTCAATTAATGTGTTCGTATCAATATGACTCTTTATTTTGCTTAACAGTTGGCTTATGTAGTTGGCTGCTCCCATGTTGGGGGCATAAATATTTACAATTGTTAGATCTTCTTGGTGTATAGATCTTTGAGAATGATGTAGTGTCCTTCTGTGTCTCTGACTACAGTCTTTAGATGAAATCCAATTTGTCTAATATGTGAATCACTACCCTGGCTTTCTTTTGAGGTCCATTGGCATGAAAGATGATCCTCCATCCCCCCACTTTCAATCTGGAAGTGTCTTAAGATTCAAAATGTGTCTCTTGTAAATAGCATATGGATGGGTCCTGTCATTTTATCCAGTCTGCAACCCTGTGCCTTTTTATTGGAGCATTTAGGCCGTTCACATTGAGAGTGATTATTGATAGATACGACTGTATCGACATCATGTTGCCTGTGAAGTTCATGTTTCTATAGATTACCTCTGTAAATTTCTGTTCTGTGTCACTCTTGTGTTCATTTCTCTTTTATAGAACCCCTTTTAGTATTTCTTGTAGTGCCCACTTGATGGTTGCATAATCTTTTAGACCTTGGTGGTCCTGGAAGCTCTTTATTTCTCCTTCCATTCTGAAAGTCAACCTTGCTGGGTACATTATCCTTGGTTGCATATTTTTGTTATTTAATTTCCTGAATATGTCTTGCCAGTCCTTTCTGGGTTGCCAGGTTTCTGTGGAAAGGTCTGACGTTATTCTGATGGTCCTCCCTCTATAAGTAAGGGATCACTTCCCCCTAGCTACCCTTAAGACATATTCTTTGGTTTTATGGTTCACAAATTTCACAATTATGTTCCTGGAGGTTTTTCTGACCTCATTGATCTTGGGGGGTGTCCTCTCTGCCTCTAGGGCGTGCACATTAGTTTCATTCCCCAAATTGGGAAATTTTCATCCATGATTTGTTCAACTATATCTTCTAGGCTTCTCTCTCTCTCAACTCCTTCAGGGATTCCAATAATTCTGATATTGGAGCGTTTCATGGCATCATTTATTTCCCTTATTCTGTTTTCATGGGATTTTAGCTGTTTGTTCCAAGACTTCTCTTGCTCCTCCTTCTTAATCCATCTGTCTTCTAAATTACTGGTACGATCTTCAGCTTCACTTACTCTAGCTGTTAGCATATTTAAATTAGATTGCATCTCATTAGTAGCCTTTCTAACCTCAGCTTTCACTTCTATTATTAGGACTTCCATTTTGAGACCAATGTTCTTTTCCAACTTAGCTATTGCTTGGACGATTGCTGCCCTGAATTCCATTTCTATCATATTGTTTATGTTCATTTCCAGTAATTCTGTGACTGGGGTTGCAGTCTCAGGGTTCTTCTACTGTTGGTTGTTCCTCTTCCAAGTTATTGTGGCAAGGAGTGGTGTATAGTTAAATATATCAGCTACTATCCAGTAAATTGGTCGCTGGAAGGTTTTGGAGCAATCAGAATTCACCATTGAAAAGAAAGAAGAAAGAAAAAAGAGAAGGGAAGAAAGGAAGCAAGAAAAAAAAAAAAAAACCCTGCCAGAGTGGTGCCCAGTGGTAGTATTTATATGGCACAAAACTACTACAGGGTAAAGAAAAAGACCATCAAGAGTAAATGAAGAGATCAAAAAGCTAAGCCCAACCTGAATGACCCCCAAGACCAATATTTATATAATACAAAGGCAAAAACAGTTACACAGAAACACTGACAGACTAGGGTGGGAAGGTGAGGGCAGACACTCCTTGTGGGCAAGAAAAGTATTTCAGATCCTCCCGAGTTTGTCTTGTTATTATTATTAGAGGAGTCCACTTTCTAAAGATATAGGGAGATTAGAATTGTTTTGTATATGGGGTAGTATTGAATAGGGATGCAGGATTACCTTGAAGCTTATAACTATATGTATATTTAAAAGAAAAATTAAAGGAAAGATGAGAGAAGAAAGGGAAAAACAGATAAAACAAACAAACAAATAAGAAGCAACAACAACAGCAATAACAGAAAACACAGGTATGTGAAAAAATTTCAAGGTAAAAAATTATTATGGAGTGTTGTATTAAGTATCACATTGTGATAAAAAGTGGGTTAAGAATTAAAAGAACAAAAAACGTAAGAATGAATTTTTAAGTTTAAAGTGGAAAGTAAATATAGAAAAAAGTTAAAAAAGCAAATAAGGTGAAAAATTGTATCAATAAAGCGTATAGCTTTTGGGGTAGTAGCAGGATCTTAATATATTTCCTTTCCCTCCCGAATTTGAGGTTTTACAGTTTGGGTGCTGTCCTCTTGTGCTTCTGTCTTGCCTTCTGGGGGCGGTGCCTGACGTGCTATTTTTTAGTCCCTTCTGCCTGGGCTGTGTCTCTCCGCCCCCTTCCTAGGGAGTGGGGTCCATGGTGACCTGGTTGTCAGTCTTTAGTTCTCTGGAGGGTTTGTTATTTTGTGGCTTTTTGCAGCTGTTGAGGAAGTCAGGTCATAGCAAGATGTCTGTGCCCAGACCTCCTTCCCAGAGAGAGCCTCTAATTAGCAACCCTCTGGACCATGGGAGAGCCGATAGCCTCTCCCTGTATCTTCTCCCTTGGCCGCTTGTCACAGCCAGGTGGGTGCAGATGCTGGTTTGATTCCTGTCCAAAGCTCCTGCTTGTCGTTTCGCTCCCCCGCCTTGGAAACCGCAACTGATTTTGTGTCATGCGACCTTATCTGTGCCCAGGGAGTCTGTGGTGCACTCCCACGCAGGAGGGACTGAGGTCCCACAGCCCCACAGGTCATGCTCTAGTCTGAAAAATCGCCTTCCCTGGTGGGTCCATGCCTGGCTCATGGTGTGGAGATAAGCGGCATAGAAAAGCAGCGGAGGAAAGAAAAAAAAAAAAAAAGAGAAAAAGCAGGGGGAAATATAGACTCCGCTCATCCGCATTCCCTGGTGCGGCACTGGGGCGCACTTTCTCTCTGCAGATCTATATCCCCTTTCCGAAGATCTATATCCCCGTTTCCGCGGCTTCCCCTCAGGCACTCAGTTTCTGTTTGCTTTGAATCAGATCGTAATCTGCTGTTGTTCCCCAAACACAGAGCACTTTCATGCTGGGGTCTTGCTCTTCAATGGGTCACCTCTGTGGGCTTCCTCCCCCACGGCCCTTGTCTTTGGATATCCCTCCGATCACTCTCACTCCACTCTACTTCTTTGCCGATGCTCTTCGTCCCCCATAGTGATCCAGTAGTGCGGAATATTACATTTCAGGCTGATATCATGGGTGCTCACAGTGTTCCTGTAGTGTTTTTTGTAGGAAATGAGCTCATTTCAGGGGACTCCCCCAAATGGGGTCGCCCAGCCTTCTGCCATCTTCCTCTCTCAAGCTTCTGTAATATTCTTTTGTATCCTATTTTTTTGGCTTCATGAAAAGAATCTGTAAGTTTTCCTACATTTATTCCCCTAATAATTTTTAATATTACTATAATTGTTCCATTTATGTTTGAAAGGCATTACTTTGTAAGTCTTTTTATTTAAAGTTTTTATTTATTTAGTAGTTCAAATCTATTTGGATTTTACATTTTTTATATTAATTTTATGTTTTGTTATTCTAAGAATTTTCATTTGCATCTACACACTCACAAATTTCCCATTTCCTCAATTCTTAAAAACTGTGTAGTTTCTTTTTGATCCACTATATGAAATATTTGGACAATATCTCATGTCATGAGCAATGTTTAACATGTATCAATTAGGTCTATTCTGTCAATCATGTTCATATTTTATATATAAAATACTTATTGAATTGTTTCTTTGTCTATCAGTGAGAAAAGAGTTTTAAAAATCATCTACCTGCAATTCCCAATTTGTATATTTCTTGTTTTTGTCCATTTTACTTCACTTACTTGAAAACTACCGCTTTTAGATGGATGGAGACCTGAATATGTATATCTCCCTGGTGGATTCACTCATTTGTTTTAAGGAAATGTCCATCTGCATATCTGGTAATACTTCTCTATTTTTCCTTCTGTTCTTATAGAATTCCCACCTCCCTTTGGTTAATGTGTTAGTTTTCTATTGCTGCTATAACAAATCCATACATTCAGGGTCTTAAAACAACACAAATTTATTCCTGTCATTGTTCTCGAGATGGGATGTTCAAAATTAGTTTCACTGGGTTAAAATCAGGGTTTGATGGAGAGTCTAAGGGGACGACTACATTCTTGCCATTTTAAGATTCTTATGGCTCCCTGGATCCCTTGGCTTATGGTTTCCTTCTTGATGTCACTATCATCCTTTGCTTCTGTCATTTCATCTCCTACTGTCTCTCTGATCCTTCTGACACCTTTATAGAAAGACTTCCTTTCATTATATCAGGGACACCTGAAAAATGCAGGATAATCTTCTCATCTCAAAATATTTAACTTAATCACATTTTTTTGCAATGTAAGGGAACATTTACATGTTCTAGGGATTAGAACATAGATATTTTGAAAAAGGGCATTAGTCAGCCCTAGACAGTATATCATGGCACATCTCTTCCCATTCCATTACTTTCAAAATTACCGGGTCCTGATATTTATGATATGCACCTTAATTGGATTATTCTGTGCAATGTGATATTATGATATACATTTTTAATATGCAGCTTAACTTTTGTGTTCTATTATTCTACTTGTTCCCCATTATTATTTTTTCTCCTTTGCTTTCTTCGGGATTACTTGTTCTTATTATACATTTTATTATTCATATTTTTATTTCTATAGCAAGTTAACACATTCTTTATAGCTTATTTAGTGATTTCCTTTAAAGAATAAATTGAATTTTTTTTAAAAGATTTTATTTATTTATTTGACAGAGAGAAACACAGCCAGAGAGGAAACACAAGCAGGAGTGAGAGAGGGAGAAGCAGGCCTCCCGCCGAGCTGGAAGCCTGATGCAGGACTCTATCCCAGGACTCCAGGATCATGACCTCAGCCAAAGGCAGACACTTAATGACTGAGCCACCCAGGTGCCAAGTTTATTTTGTGATTATCTAGAAATTATGACATGACTGATTTAGTTGCTAAAGTTTAATATAAAGTAGGACATCGAACATTCATTGAAAAATACGTAATCTTAAAACAATTTAATTTCATTTGGTCCTAAACCTGCATGTTATTTTATGTACTTTCTATTTCTATTCATATTTTAAGCTCTACAAAATCTTATTTTATATAGTCTACGACAATTTATATCTTCTGCATATCCACTCTATATCTTTATATTCATTTCTCTCTGTATTACCATGCTCCCATCTGGTATCATTCCCCTTTCATCTCTATTTTTTTCACTGCAGTCTTGCTACTGACTATTCCATTTTAAGTCGGAAAATATTTTTAATTTTTGCTTCATATCTGAAAGATTGGTTTTTGCTCATATGGCTTCTGTGTGGGCACTTATTTTTGTCCAATAGTTTGATGACACTGTACCACTGCCTTCTGCTTGTAGTTCTATATTTGAGTAATAAGTCATAAGTTTCATCATGTCTTTTGAAAATAATATGATTTTACGTTCTGGCTTTCTTATAAGATTTGTTTTTATTAGGTTTATGTGCCTTGGGGTAGTTTTTCTTTGTATTTATTCAGTTTGGTTTTAAAAAAAGAAACAAACTCCTAAAATCAGTTATTTATTGTGTCATCAGTGTTTGAATATTTCTAGCCTTTATCTCTTCTGTAACTCATTTTCTGTCAGATTCACTATCTTCTCTTCTTAAACTCCAGTTATATGATTTTATGTATATTCCTTAGTATGGTAGTTAAGAACAGGGAATTGGCAATCATATGTATTGAATTGAACCTGGGCTCTTCACTTAGTAGTTTCTGAGAGTAGATAATCATTCACCTGTCAGTTTCCTCATTTGTAAATGGAAGATAATTATTCTACTTGTGCTATTTGCTGAGTAAATATTAAATGAGAAATATTTGTAAAGCATTTAGGACACACCTTTTATTTCTTATTAGCACACTTTCCTATATCTTTCCGTATTGCAGATAGGCTGAGAATAAAATAAAGGGTTCTACCCAGTATCTCTTCATTTGGTGCCTTCTAATTTCCCTTTGTTTTGTGGAATATGTAGTTGCATTATCATTGTACTTTATTTGAACTGCAGATCCAATACTCAATATAAATTAACTTTCTTCTAAGGGGCGAGCTTATAAACTAGAATTATACTTTCTAGACTTTACTTATCAGAGCAGTAAGTCAAGGAAGGAAATCAGGGAAATATTGGGAGACTATAGGAAGGGGATCAGAGAGTGCATTTTGCAATGGTCAAGTGCATTTTCTCTGTCCAAATTTTGCTAATTGTGGGTCTGAAGGATATTAGGCACATAATGAACAACACCAACCAAACACTACTATGAAAGGGAAGATTATTTAAAGAAAGCTTTTATAGAATAATACTATTTTTGAACACTCCTTGAAAAATAATTGCAAAAATAACAAATGCTAATAATTAAGGATATTTTTAATTTTTGTGTTCATATTAACAAATTCACTTTGTATTCATATCAATTCATTTTAAAACTGTATGTTAGCTAAATTCAATTAAAAATTAGTATCTGCAATTAAACTAAATGCAAAATTGTTATCTTTCAAAAACTAGGTTAGTTATTCCCTTAATTCCATGACCGCTATTTTAGTTATTAAGCTATACATTCATTATACATGCCTGTGAATCAAACCAGTGGAGCATTTCTATTTTGGTTTTGCAACGATTGGGGTTTAATGGAAAAGGAAAATTATACAAAGTTATTCACTTATTTCCTACATATTTTGAAAGCATTTGTTTCTCCCCATTCTGTGTTTAAGTATAAAAACATGCATAAGAATTTTTGCATAAAGTATATTGCTTAGAAAGCCTTTGGAAAATAATTTTCTTTTGTGTTCTTGTGTGTTCTCATTTCTTTTTTTCTTTTTTTTTAAAGATTTTATTTATTTATTTGACAAAGAGAGAAATCACAGGTAGGCAGAGAGGCAGGTAGAGAGCGAAGAGGAAGCAGGCTCCCTGCTGACCAGACAGCCTGATGTGGGGCTCCATCCCAGGACTGTGAGATCATGACCTGAGTTGAAGGCAGAGGTTTAACCCACTGAGCCACCCAGACACTCCTGTGTTCTCATTTTAGTGATCACCAGAAGTTTCAAAAAGAAAAAAACAAGTTTTCAAATATATCTGCACTGTAGATTTATACATTTTAAAACAAACAAACAAACAGAATACCTCTGGGCACAATTTCCCTAACTAGATTACTATAAGAGCAGAAGAAAAAAAAAGAACAAGCAGTTTTCAGCAAATTATTTTGCTTTGATTAAAATGTCTTCTTCTCTCAAAAAGAGAACTACAAGCCATTATCTATGATGAACATATACGCAAATCTTCAATAAAATACTAGCAAACCGAATCCAGCAATGCATTAAAAAAATCATTCACCACAATCAAGTGGAATTTATTCTTGGTTTGCAGGTGTTGTTAAATATTCAAAAAATAATCAATGTGCTACATTACATCAACAAAAGATAGGATATGAACCATATGATTATTTCAATAGGCACAGAAAATAAATTGAGAAATTACAATATCCATTCATAATAAAAATCCACAACAAGTAGGTTTAGAGGAAACATACCTCAACATAGAAAAGGTTGTATACTGAAAAAC
The DNA here is from genome assembly GCA_004023965.1 of Spilogale gracilis. Lineage (NCBI taxonomy): Eukaryota > Metazoa > Chordata > Mammalia > Carnivora > Mephitidae > Spilogale > Spilogale gracilis. Next base: position 70,037 of record PITA01009362.1, read on the forward strand.
CCATAGCTAACATCATCCCTATCAAGAAGAAATTGAGAGCTTTTCATCTAGGGTCAGGAACAAGATAAAGATGTCCATTATCAGCACTTTTATTTAACATAGTACTAGACATCTTAACCACAGCACTCAGACAACAAAAAGAAATAAAATGTATCCAAATCAGCAAAGAAAAGTAAACTTTCACTATTTGTAGATGGCATGATACTCTATATAGAAAACCCAAAAGGCTCCACCAAAAACCTGCTAGAACTGGTAAATTAATTCAGTAAAGTCACAGGATACAACATCAATGTACAAAAATCTGTTGCATTTCTAGACAATAATGAAACAATAGAAAGAGAAATTAAGAAAACAATCTCATTTACAATTGCAACAAAAATAATAAGATACCCAGGAATAAACCTAACCAAAGAGGCAAAGATCTGTACTCTGAAAGCTATAAAAATGAAAACAAAAACAAAAACTGATGAAATAAATTGAAGATGACACAAAAATATGGAAAGACATACCATTCCATTCTCATAGATTGGAAGAATAAATATTGTTAAAATGTCTATATGAACCAAAGCAATCTGCACTTAATGTATTCCCTATCAATATACCAACTGTGTTTTTCACAGAATTAGAACAAATAATCCTAAAATTTGTATGGAACCACAGAATAGCCAAAGCAACCTTGGAAAAAAAAAAAAAAAGCAGAGCTGTAAGCATCACAATTCTGGACTTTAACTTGTATTACAAAGCTGTAGTCATCCAGATAGTATGGTAGCACAAAAATAGACACATAGATCAAAGGACATAATATAAAACCTAGAAAAGAACCTATACTTATAATGTCAATTAATCTTTGACAAAGCAAGAAAAAATACCTAATGGGAAACAGACAGTTTCTTTAACTGATGGTGCTGGGGAAACTGGACAGCAATATGCAAAATAATGAAAATGGACCACTTTCTTCCACTATACAGAAAAATAAATTAAAAATGGATTAAAAACCTAAATGTGAGACCATAAAACCATAGAAGAGATCACAGGCAGTAACTTATTTGACATTAGTCATAGCAACTTTTTTTCTAGGTTGGTTCCCCGATGAAAGGCAAGCAAAAGCAAAAATAAACTATCGGGACTACATCAAATAAATTACTTCTGCACAGCAAAGGAAACAATAAAAAAAGCTATACGAGAACCTGCAGTTAGGAGAAGATATTTACTAATGAGATATTTGATAAAGGGTTAATATCTAAAATATATAAAGAACTTATAAAACTCAACACTAAAGAAAACAATCCAATTTAAAATGGGCAGAAGACACGAACAGGTATTTCTCCAAAGAAGGCATCCAGATGGCCAACAGACACATGGCAAGATGCTCATCATTACTTATCATCAGGGAAATGGAATCAAAACTACAATAAGATATCATGTCGCACCTGTCAGAATGACTAAAATAAAAAGCCCAAGAAACAACAAGTGTTGGCAAGTATGTGGAAAAAAGGAATACTCATGCATTATTGGTAAGAATGAGAAGTTGCACAGCCACTGTGAAAGAGAGTATGGAGGTGCCTCAAAAAGTTAAAAATAGAACTACTCTATGATCCAACAATCAACTACAGGGTATTTACCCAAGGAATACAAAAACACTAATTCAAAGGGATACATGCTTATAGACCTATGTTTATAAAAGCATTAATTACTATAGTCAGGATATGAAACAACCCAAGTGTCCATCATCTGATGAGTGGGTAAAGTTTACACACACACACACACACACACACACACACACACACACACACACACGTCTTTCTTTTTCTTACACAGGTAATTGAGTAATGGAACACTTGGTGTTTTCAACTTTTCATTCTCAAACCCTATTTCCTATTTGGTCCTTCTGCTCACAGTTTTGCACTTTCTTTGTTGTGGGAAAGAGTAATTTCTGAAGAATAATTAAACATTTTATTAAGATTATATGTGTTTTGCTTCTTAAGTAGCCATACATATTTTTGCAGTTCTAACAAATAGGCAAAAGAGTCATAGAATAAAAGCCTTTTGGTATTCTGGTTAATAAGATTTTTTTTTAGTATAATTTTATATGTATGTCTTTTTCAAAGTTTGAACATGTGAGAAACACCTTTCATCATTCTATATTACTGGTGAAATTTATTTCAATGTATAGCTGTCTTTAGAGTTTATCTTCTGATCAGCTCAGGTGGACACGTATGAAGAATGTAGAATGAGTTAATGGCAAAATTTCAAAATTCACAGTTTGCTTCAAAATACTGGATTTTGGATTGATTTTGAAACACCTGACTAATTTTCACTGGATTTCATTCTGTTGGCTTCAGTTCCTTGTTTTGATTTTCAAAATCAGTTACAAATGTGAAGTTCTTGAACTTATTTGAATGAAAACTTAATAGATTGAATAGTCAGAATGTGTTTGGGAGTGTTTGGTATGTGATTAGCTACATATAAAACAGAAAAAAATGAAATAGACAAGTAATTTCATGAAGGACTTAAAGACTCACTGAAAAGTGTTCGTCAATCCCAAACCAACAGAAAGTAAAATTTTACACTTAAGATAAATTATTTCTTCCACATTAAAGTGTATTCTAAATATCTGTTTTCTTTAAAAAGCAAGCTTCAACTTATTGCATATAAAAATCATATGTAGAATACAATAGACATCAAAAAGATATATAGTCTGTATAATATGTTACTAAGATATTCAGTGTTATTCAGTGTATTTATATTTGAGCTTGAAACTATTAAAATTACCTTCAAATAGGTAGAAGACTTATCAGAAGTGTATTGCATCTTTCTTCTCTATTACATCATAAATTATTAACTTTTTTTTTTTTACAAATATGGCAGTGATATTGTTATTTCCCTCAGATTTCTTGAGGAACAATTTATCCCAAGCACATTCATATTCTTAGCTCCTGTGTCTTAGGAGCATTCCTGTGCATTTAAATGTATGCCTTTTCTAGGTCTGTAGGAGGCAGTAAATTTACCTGCACTGTAGACTCATCTCTCTTGAAGGGCTTGTCCAAAAGATTCATAGAGGAGAAAGAAGCTAGCTAGTCTATTTGATTTTTATGTGAACTACAATATCCAGCTTTACTTCAATAATAATAAAGTTAGTATTTTAGAAAACATAACTGTATTTTATTTATCCACATTCAGAAACTGCAGGAAGAGTAAGGGTACTGTCTATGTAAGGCAGGCTTATCTTTTAAATGTTTTAATTTTAATTCCAATAGAGTTAAAATACAGTGTTTTATTATTTTTGTGTGTACGATATAGTAATTCAACAATTCCATGCATCACCCAATGCTTATTACTACAAATGCACTTAATCCCCAACACCTACTTAATCCATACCCTCACGCACCTCCCCTCTGGTAATCATCCATTTCTTCTCTATTGTTAATAATCTGTTTCTAGGCTTCTCTCTCTCTCTCTCTCTCTCTCTCTCTCTCTCTCTCTCTCTCTCTCTCCTTTATCTTTTTCTATTTGCTCATTTGTTTCTTAATTTCTACACATGAGTGATATCATGTGGTATTTGTTTTTCTCTGATTTATTTCACTTAGCATTATACTCTCTAGATCTATTCATGTTGTTGGAAATGGCAAGATTTCCTTCTTTTTTTGACTAATATTCTGTTAGATATATACACACCATATCTTCTTTACTCATGCATATACCAATGGACACTTGGTCTGCTTCCATAATTTGGCTACTGTAAATAACGCTGCAGCAAACGTAAGGGTGTATATATGTTTTTAATTAGTGTTTTTGTATTCGTTGTGTAAATATCCAGTAGTGGAAATACTGGATTACATCGTATTTGTATTTTTAATTTTTTGAGAAACTTCCAAACTATTTTCCAGTTTGCATTCCTACCAACCATGCAAGAGAGTTCCTTTTTCTCCACATCTGACAATTCTTGTTGATTCTTATGTGCTTTATTTTAGTCATTCTGACAGGTCTGAAGTGATATCTCATTGTAGTTTTGACTTGCATTTCCACAATGATGACTGATGCTGAGCAACATCTTTCTAGATATGTCTCCTACAGTAAGGGAAACAAAAGTAAAAATAAGCTATTGGGACTTTATCAAAATAAAAAGCTTCTGCACAGCAAAAGAAACAATCAACAGAACCAAAAGACAACCTATTGAATGTGAGGAGATATTTGCAAATGGTATACATGATAAAGTGTTTGTATTCAAAATACTTAAAGAACTTATACAAATCAAGCCCCTCCCCCCAAAAGGCCTCAAATAATGCAATTAAAAATAGGAAGAATAAATTGAATGATTTTTCTCCAAAGAAGACATCAAGATGACGAACACACACATGAAAAGATGCTCAACATTACTCATCATCAGCTTGTCTTAAAATTCTAAATACCTACTATTTCATTGTAAGTTGGAATCAGGAATTATTAAATTACTACTGAGTCTGGGCATTTATTTATATGTTGAATTGTTCTGGTCCCTCTTTTTTGTGTGAAAAAATGGTTATTGTTTTTTTTTTTTTCTTCCTAGTTTTATTTGGATTATTGCCAAATATTTTTTCTAAGCGAAATTTTATTATTTTTAAATTTTATTAAGTAAATGGGCTCCTTTATTATTTTATGAATTGAAAATATTTCCCACATTAGCATTTGAGTTTATATTTTAGTAAGCATTTTATAATGCTATATAAATTTGAAATGAGTAAAAATGATAGGAAATTATTTCCTGCTCCTGAGGAAAAATCTCTTGGATAACATCATACAATTTTCTCATTACAGTCTATATTTTTAGATTAAAAATAAATTCATTTAAGTTCGTGAACTTGCTAAGCATTTTTTAAATTAGAATCTTCTATCCTATCAGTGTTAATTTAGATAACAGCATATTAGATATATTTTCTCATGAAAATTATTTTGTAACATTTATAGATTTTATTAAATTTGTTTAAAGAGTTTTTATGTATTTATTTGACAGAGAGAGAGTTCACAGGCAGGCAGAGAGGCAGAGAGAGAGAGAGGAGGAAGCAGGCTCCCTGCTGAGCAGAGAGCCTGACATGGGCCTAGATCCCAGGACCCTGAGATCATGACCAGAGCTGAAGGCAAAGGCTTTAACCCATTGAGCCACCCAGGTGCCCGATTTTATGAAATTATTGCTCTAAACTCTATATAAATAAAATGTAAGTGTATTAGCAGCCATTCATGAGGCACTTTAATGTATAATATCTTCAAAATTTTTCTTTCATTATTTTTATCATTAAGCCATTTATAATGGGTAACATATAGCCCTGTAACTTAATTGTATAAACCATCATTGAAAAATGTTTAGATGATGCTAATAACTCACTATGACTCAGAATATACTAATACATTTGAAAGAATTTTTCAGACAACAACTGTATTAGCTTCTTGAAAAATTGTTGAATTTTCTAAGGAACAAAAAAATTCTGTTGATGCCTTATCCAAACTATCTGAAATGGCTTTTGTCATTTTTGTCCTTTAGCTGGTCTCCATTATATGAAAAAAAGAAACCAACCAACCAACAAACGAAAAAAGACAATATTAAATCAGTTGTTTAAAGTATCCTAGTTTAGCCACCTGTGAAATACAGTAATTTTTTATTCTACTTAACAAATTTTATTACCCAAAAATGTATGGGAAAACCATTATTTAGTTCTGGAAAAAATCTGAAGGAAATATTTTTTTTCTTTTTTTTTTCAGCTTTATTGAAATATAATTGACTTATTATGTTAGTTTAAGGTTTATAATGTGTGATTTGATATATATTGCATAGTGGTTACAACTGTAGTTTTAAATAATAGTTATATAATCTCACATAATTACTATTTATTTTCTATGGTAAGAATATCTAAGATTTAGTCTCTTAGATACTTTCCAGTCTATAACACAGTACTGTTAACTGTAAGTATGATCCTACACATTAGTTCTCCTAAACTGCCTCATCTTATTACTGGAAGTTTATACCTTTTGACAAACATCTCTTCATTTTCCCCACCCATCCCCAGCTCCTGGTAACCAGCATTCTGGTTTCTTATTTCTATGAGTTCAGCTTTTTAGATTCTACGTATAAGTGATATTATATAGTATTTGCATTTCTCTATCTGCTTATTACACTTAGTATAATATCCTCAAGGTCCAACTATGTTGTTGAAAATAGCAGGGTAAGCAAGATATTTTCTAGTTGTTTAAGCCCCACACCTCATTCATGTAAGTCCACAAATACTTCCTCAGAATGACTAATGAATGTTTACTTCCCTCAAGTGACTTCTTTGTTATGAATCTTCTATGAAACTTCTTAAGAGAAGAAGATCTCTATCTTCTGTATGTATTTGGGGTAACACCTTAAAAACTTAGATTAATCAATTGATTGATAGATAGATTCATACAATAAGCAAACATTTTTGTGTTCTATAAACAGAAAACCCATGAGGGGTTGAGCATAATCTAGCTTACAGAGTAGAAAGTTTTTGTGCTCAGATTTAATAACACTAATATAGGGTCTGTGGACTTGTTTCCAACTTGGCAGCGATAATTACTCACCAATGTTTAAATTTGGAAATGAAATGACCCATATAAAACCAGTAACCACAAAATCCAAGACTGGATGTTGGCCTCTTGTTTGTATAAAACTGGAAATGAAATTTTTGTCTGATTCAGAGCCTAGAGCTTAGCTGCTAAGGTGAGATTAGCTACGAGCTGTGAACAATAGAAAGTCAAATCATAGAAATGTTTATACCATATTATGGATAAAAATCTCTGGAAGAAGATTCTAGAAGACTGTGAACTATTAAAGATTTAAAAACACACAAGAAAAATAGCATTTACAGGCACACACACACACACACACATGCGTAAACAGGTCAAGCAAAGTGGGGGAAGAAAAAATTAGATTATCTTAAAAAACAAAAATCATTCTAATTCCATATGGAACTTTTACGTGTCAAGAATTGTCAAGAAATTCTCAAAAGAAATAATTGAGTGCTTTGCTTTCCATGTGTCAAGTCATTAAGTATGGAGGTAATTAATTACATGGTAATAGGTAATTTATACACAAAGATTCTAGTCCTCACTCTAGATTATACTTTTCAATCATGATTTTGGTCCACTAATAGCTCAATGATCCTGGATGAGTTGTTTATTTGGTTTAAATTTTATTTCTTTTTGTATAATTGTTATATTTAAAGTGACTTCCAAATACAAAATGAAATTTAGTATCTTAACTATATACTTTCTTGTGGTCAAAAAGAATTTTTTTTTTTTAAGATTTTACGTATTTATTTGAGAGAGAGGAAGAGAGCAAAACAAGAAGGAAGGGTACACTGAGAGCGAGAAGCAGACTCCTTACTAAGCAGAGAGTCCAACTCTGGGCTAGATCCCATCATCCAGAGATCCTGACCTCGGCCAAAGGTAGACACAACTAACTGAGCCATCCAGGTGCCCTGTCAAAAAGAACTTTATGAACATTTTAATGGAATCAAACTTAAATAGTAAATGACGTTTTGAAGTAACTACATTAAATGTTAATTATTTTATAAAAATTCACAGGTTGTGATTATTTCTAAGGAAGCAGTCCAGTCCCACATCAAAAAGATAATTATTTCCTCAACAGCTTTTCATTTATATGAATCACAATTTCCTAAATAGTAAAATGATTTCTCTGACTCATAAAATGGTAAATCATTTCACCAATAGTTATATCAATGTCTTATTGTATTTTGCATATGAAAGAGGTAGACTTCTCAGGTTTGTATTTCTGTTGATATCTACCACAGTTAAAAGTATATTTTAATTTAAATTAATGAGGTAATAAGTAATTTTGACCTGAGCAGAAGGCAGGCCACCCAGGACCCCTATTTTTACTTTTTTATGATTTTATTAATTTTTTAGAGGGAGAGAGAGGGAGAGAGCATGTGGTGGTGGAGGGGAGTAGAGGGAGAGGGATAAGCAAACTCCATGCTGAGGGCAAAGCTGACTTGGGGCTGGATCTCAGGACCCAAGATCATGATCCAAGCTGAAATCAAGTCAGAAGCCCAACTGACTGAGATACCCACGCACCTCTAAAATGTTTTATTTTTAATCAGTGTAACTCCTTGTTGTGAAAGTATATTTTTCATGTTGCTAAAAGTACCCATGTTACAGTTTGTATTTCGGAAATCAATGGCTTATTCTTTTTTTTTTTTTTTTTTTTTTTT